>KI920873.1:0-12982 GCA_000473525.2 Anopheles melas | reverse complement strand
CCCCCCCCCCCCCCCCCCGCGTTGATGCCGTTCTTGCCAAAGTTCTTGGCAATCGTTGGGGCTCTAAAATTATTTTACGACTCTAGGCGCAAAGCGCACCCGGGGCTTCTGCATTTGCTTACTGATAAGCATCGTTACATATTTATTTGGGGAGTGTTAATTAAAAAAATTACCTACCAAATGTGCGGCTGGACGATTGCGGTGATTTCAAGCAGTGAAGCTTTCGTCCCATTCATCATTGAACCGAGCGGGTCCGCTTTAACTTTTTGATTTCCTAATATTTTCTTCTTTTCTGGTTGTAAGATAACAACTACGGAAAAGCACAAGGCCCCAAAGGCATCGCTTGGAAAAGAAAGAAAAAAAACAAACAGGAAACACCGTAAGATAAATAAACATACCGATAAGTGTAACCGCCCGTTGGGAGCCGATTAAAGGCCACAATAAAACCCACACGCATCACCATCAACCCCATCAGCACACAATAGAAAACGAACCCAAAACAACAACGAGAACGACAACAAAAAAACCGGTCAAGACGGTCCCGAGTGCAGCTGCACATTCTTGGTTTTATTGTGTGTTCGCTTTTATGGTCCAAACGCGTCCTGTTGCATTCCCGGTGTTGCATCCTTCCCGTCCCTGCCGCGATGTGCCCGGCGTGGTTGCACGATCATGGGCTCGCAGAGGAGCTGCTCGGTAGATTTTGTGACTCAGAATGACGCAGATCAGCCACAGGTCAATCTTTACCGTTTTCCATGATGCGCCGGGTGAATAAGGTGTGATAAAGGTTCTGGATTTTAAGGGTTTTGGAGGTGCTTTTGGTTCACATGGTGATTGATCAGTGTTATTCGGATGATGAGTCATCATGTGCAATAATTGCAGCAATAAGATATTTGAAATTTTAGAGACAGTTGGAAGCAATGGCGGGTCATTTCTTCTTAAGTTAAGACTGTCTTTGGTAATCAATGACATTTATCAATTTATTTATTTATTTAATGCCAAAAAAACCGTAAGACAGAGTTTTAAGAAAATTAACTTCACTTTGTATGTTATCCTAGAAATGAGTGAAGCTGACCGAAAAATGAAAAGCATGTAATTATTTTTGCAGACGATATTTATCAAAAGTTGGCTTGTTATTAAATATTTGTGAAGCATTGTTCAGCAAAATACACACACAACATACATTATATTTCACGTTTATAGTGATTATTTCAATTTATTACATATATTGTTTAGTCTAGCGTGAAATGACAAAATAAAAAAAAAACTTCACTGTAATAAACTCTATAGTACAAAACAACAGAATATCCTACCGTTTATCTTTTTATTCGTATTTTTATTAATGCTCTTTGAGATATCATCTAAAGACAATAATTAACGTTCAATTTCACTCGATCGCCAAATGGACTTTTAACATTTAGAAAACCACGAGTGGCATTGCATATTTATGGGAATATAATATTTAACTATGGTCAGCAATGATACAGAATTTTATTCCAACCAGATCTAAGAACTGTACATGAAAGATGAATCCCCGTAGATTACTTCCATCACCAACCTTTGCACTTCATACCACTGTGCACCGACTGATCTGTTCCGTTTAAAGCTTACACTGTTGCAAACGAGCTCTATAAGCTTTAATATTTCGCCTCCCCCCTTACATGGCAAAAACCAATTCACTTCGATGTGCACAAGGCTACCCTTCCAGACATCCAGACGAAACCGTGCAAAAGTGGAGACCGCCATCATATCGCCAACGCCGTCTTGCAGCGACAAAAGCCGGCCGCACACGCATTTGTCTCCGCAAACTTGCCGTCATAACGATGCCCCCAGACAATCACAATAACGATGGCTGCCGCTCTGTTGGCATCTCCTCCCGTACCCCCACAGTAATCGCAAGTTACAAAATCGCGTAAGGAAAGTGTGAGGAAATTGATTTGCATGCTAGTAAAAATTTAATACGGATCAATAACGAACTGCCATTTTTTGTTTTTGTTTTTCTCGTTGTACATTGTCCCATGCCACTCGCGCCACTGTGTGAACTGAAACGGGATAGGGCAATAAACGTGCGACTCATCGGTGTGCAATGACGACGATGACCACAGGACGCAGTAAAGCGAATGCCCGACACTCGGCTGTGCCCAAGCCGGCTCAGTATGGACCGTGCGCCATAAGCCGTGTGTAGTCTACGAGGTGTTGCACACGTACAAAACGACCGATTGGGTATTAAAGCCGTGTTTTGCACACAATTCATCGCTAGCTTCCGTACGGTATCGCTTTTGGGTGATGGCGGTGCGGCCTGCTTCGTTCCATTTCGATCGTAAACGATCGGTGACACATAGCAACGTGCCGTACTGTTTCCCTGGCATGTGCTCTTTGACGGGGGTTTTATATTAAATTCCACTCATAAGGTAAACCAGTGAGGAAGTTAATGCTAAGGTATGGTACGAGACGTCATTAAAAGCACTCCTTCCAGGTTGAGACTCGTTCCAGAGCGATTATCTTGAGCAACAAGTTTCTGGCGTCCCTCTATCACGCCTGTACAGCTAGAAGAAAATCTTTGGCGTATTAATCAAGCACTATATTTTAAAACAAATATTTAAAAAGTAACGAATATAAATCCCAATGATTAATATTCGAGATCCTCCCAGCCTTCACCAACCTCGCCCTAAAAATCTTTCCAGCCGTAGTGTCCTCTACCTGTTTAGCTGTTTCAAATTAAAGCAGCACAACAATGGAATTGAATTCAAACCTTCCTAAACGCTCCCAAAAGGACATCCCATCTCGGCGGCGACAACCATTATTAAGCTCATCAAACCATCGCCATAATGCCCTGCGATGTTTATCTTCGCGCAGTACTTCTTCCCCTTCAATCAACGAATCTGGCCGTTCCGTATCCTCCCCTGCCGTGCATTCGAACGAATCTGGTGTCCCTTTTTTATATTCACTGGTGCCTTGTTTATCCCTATATTCCCACTCGGGGAACCCAACTCCACTCCCTTAGCAGACACCTTCACGCCGCGAACAATGGCTCGAATCGGTGGCAAGGATCCGCGCCTAGTTGCAACCTCCTTTTACCACACATCAAACAAATCAAGGCACTTCTCTGCTGTTTTGTCTGTGTTTGGGCAACGGGTGAAACATAATACAGCACACCACGTTTGTGGGCTGCTGGAAGCGGCAAGCAAATAGCAACCGAACCGAACAAACAAAAGCGGGTAAAAACAGACAAGCAACGGATCGGAACGTGGAACGTGCACGGCGAGTGAGGTTTCGAAAAATTAACGCCATCGCCAAGTAGGAACGAAGCGCCCGACCGTCCCGAAGGTTGGATGAAACGAGCTCGAGCAACGATCGACCGAGATCTACGGGTCAGGTCGACTGTGTACTGGCATCTCACTCGTGGCCACGGTGGGAGATGCAAGGAAAGCACGGCAGCACGGGTAATGCTGCAGGAGAAGCCCGGGCCAATCCCCGGGCGAACCAGCGGTACCCACTGCCACTGCGAAAGCGAACGTACCGATCACGATCCGGACCCCATGCCGTGCGCTGCAGACTCCACAGGCTGCGAGAGCGTCGTCAAACGCCCCCGGTGAGACGGCCCGAACAGCAAGTAGGAGACGAAGAACAACGAACAAAAAAGAAACAACAACAAATTCATGTGTCGCGTGGCGTGGGAACGGAAAACATGGCCTCGCGTGCATCCCAACCTTGGAACGAAACGAACGCAGCGTGCGCCTCGATCCTGCACGGCGTGGCCCGATCGCGCCAGGCCAGCACGCGTGCACCTCCGGCGACCGGTGGCTGCGGTTGGCCTAATGCTACCAACACCATGCTCTCGATGGATCCCACAGAGGGGGGGGGGGGGGGGTGGTGTCATAATTTAAATAACAGCCCAACCCCGCGCGTCGATCACGGAATGACGGAAAGGGTCTTCTTTGTTCCATCCCCTCGAGACGGACGATCTATCTTTCTTCTAAAAAAAACGCACATTACAGCGTCCCTGTTGCCGTTTATGGTCGACCGACGGTCCCAGCATCCCAACCACTCTCTTTACCCCGGGGGCCGTTGCTGCTGCTGCTACTGCTGTAAATCTCTTATTTATTTATTCGATTTATTTAGTGCTGGGCCGATTACAAACCAACGCAAACGCACATCGCGGGTCCAAAAAAGGCAAGCGCGAGGCTCCTTTCGTGCGATCGTTGTTCACTTGCTTCGCTTTTGGCGCGGTGAAGCAGTGATCAGTTCCGGCGAGTAGTAACGTTGGAAACTGAGGAGGATGATGTGCATGTAACACCGATTACAAGCGCAATCGCCTTCATTCAGTGCTGATCGGTTCTGTATCTTGGCAGCGGAATCTGCTCCCCGAACAGGAGAATGCTGTCGTTTTTGAGACCATCAACCATAGTGCGGGACGGAATAGCCACTAGTCGTTCTTCACACTCTGCTCTGAATTCAAACTATTTTGTTTTATTAATGAAAGCGATGACCTGGAAACTTTGCCTACAATAAGTAACTGGTGGCTAGTAGATTGATTATAGTTACAAGTTAAATTTTTATAAAAGTGTCGATCTGATCTGATGATCTGATTGGGTAACAATTTTACACTGTCACGGTAACAATTCGGTTCCCATTGTAGGCTATGTATCCTATGTATCCTATGTCATCAGCGTATTCCAGGATCTGGATTAACTCTAACTAAATGCATTAAGTGACCTGATGGAAGACTGACGAGCCCCCCAAATTCTTAGTGTATACACTTACAAACCATGCACACCTATTTTCTTCTGACACATGTTGAAAGATGAGTCTCGATAGCCATTTTAATGACGTCATGTGTATGCACTTCAGGATCAAAAATTATGCGAATGGATTGATCGGTGGCGAAACTACATGAAAACTATAAAAAATGATTCTATTTTTTTTACAATACTTTAAAAGAACTTCACAACACATTGGATATCTATACTTAGCCGTTCCATAGTTCGACAGCGCGACATATTGAACAAGCTAGGTTGCCGATTTATCAAGAAACAACAATTATCAATGCGTTAGTTTGCCGTTAGAGCGACGATCTGCCGGTCAAGTTGTTTTACGTTGTTGAGACATTAAAATGATAAGCCTTGTTTTTTCGAATGCTGTGTAATATTCTTCAATAGTCCATGCTTCAATAACCAATCCGTGGATAATAAGTTCTTGTATTTCCACATTTCAAAACATTGATTTTCAATTGCAAGCCGAAGGACCAAAATATGCTGTCCAAAATTTAATGCAATAGGAGGAGATCCGTACAACATTTATCATTGTTGCTTACATTTATGCTGATTATGAAAAGACATTCTAAGTTTTGTTTTAAAGATATTTCATGTTTACGTTAGTTTATAGAATTGATTGTGATGTTTCAAACACTATTATTCACTGCAGAAACGCCGTGTTATCAATCAAAATTCTATCAAAATGATAGCAGGAACCATTTTTTTTCTCGCATTTCATCACATATGACTACTTTTTGCAAAGTTATTGTTTGCCAGATGCCATTGATTTAAAAGGTGTTAATCGTCGAAAGTTCACTGAACCTATTTTTCATGAGCATCTTTTACTTTCAGAACTTTCTACTAAAATAATGGCGGTCTACTCTTTACCACATAGTGCTTTTTTTTCACCGGTCGGACAGGTACAATTGAGTTTTTGGCACATGATCGTAATAGCCCTAATTTCACACGTATCTTTTATTGGCGAAACACGAATGTAACGAACAACACCAACCGGAAAATGTGTTACGGCCACATTAATTATGGATTCTGTACATGTAACACCTTTGCTCCAACGCTGTTTATCGACTGAAACTTCTACGGCATACATCCAATTTAAATTAAACAATGTTGCCTTTTCCACTCGAATACAGTTGACCATGTAATTTTTACCCAAATCGATTTCAACTTTCTGGCCCCTCAAATCTGAAGATGATTGGGACCACTTAATCTTATTATTGGCTATAGTCTGCTCCACCACTGCAAATATAAATGATGAGTCAGTTCAGGTAAACTACTGTATCATATTGTATGCTTACAGGATGAAGCTCGATGAGGCAATTCCGATGACTTCTCTTTCTCAGCAATTATATCCAACAGACGATTCGGATCCAGGACATTTGCACTCCGCACCACATTCAAAAGGTCATGCTGAGACATCAGCGCAAACCGTACCTGATTATAGAGCTTCTCAGCTTGATTTGATTTTGCTTTATTAAATCGGCACCAATCATGAACAGCTTTGAAGATTTCGACTTCATCAGCGTAAAAAGTCTTCCGCTTTAATAAACCGAACAGGGCCTCATAGGATATGCTACGGAACATATCCGACTTCAAGACACTGCTCGCATTCTCGTCCAAAAATGTGTAGCATGCAGTGGATAAGCTGTTAAGGTTTAATAAACAAGCAGTTCTTGATATATAGCACACATTGTCCATGCAAATATCTTTGCCAAGGTAATCCGAAATAGCCGCCTGCAAGTCGATAAACCCATACTGGTGAGCTAACTCAAGTATTTCTAGAATGTAGGGGTTCTTCCCCTTCTTTAGCGACAAACGGCCGGTGTAGATATATTTCATCAAAAACTTGAATGCTTCTACCGGAACATCGAGTGCAATTTCGTTCTGCTTTGACTCCTTCAGTCCACCATATAAAAGTGCCCGGAAATATTCGCTCCTTGCCGCTAGGATGTTCCGATGTGCTGGTAGATGCTCGCCCTTCACGATAAAGGTGACGTCCGCATTGTCAGCGTTTATGCACATCTGTGCCAGATGGGTTATCAACATTGCTGTTTGATCTATTATACTGATGGATGAGTTTTCCATTTTTCTCTAATTTCCTGCACTTAAACTACAAATTCACCACGGAAAGTAAGGTTGTTAATACAATTTTAAACACTGAAATTTACGCACGCGTACCACACAAGTGACAGAGTTGGACTGAGTCTGGTTGTAACTTTTGCAACTGCACAATAAACAAAGCGATTGGGAGATAACGATATCAATATGCGTTACGAACTGACTCAATTTAGTGCACCAAGGCATTCATCAAGCATTTCCTCTTGAGTGCACTTGTGGTACTTAACATGTACTATTACGTTGGTTGATGGCTAGTTGTGTACCACTCTTATCTTTCTTAGTCATCCCGCATTCGCCTAGCATATCTTTACGCTTTACGACAAATAGGCTTGTTACACCAATTCAGTAGAATCTGTCGACTGAGCGCGCAGCCCGTTGATAAAAATGTTGCGTCTAAATATAGTATTAATGTAATTGTTTATATTGTGTAAATAAACGTTTAAACATAGAACAAAATTTGCGGAGACAACACCACAATGGATTTATTATGAGGATTTAAAGATTCTAAAGAGTTTAAGAAAGTTAACCCATTCAGTGTTTTGTCCGAGTCTCGCTCGGGGAAACAGATCGCTTTTGTAGTGCTTTGCCCTCGGTGAGAGTCGGGCTGATTTTTTGCTCCGTTTTGTGGCGTTCTTCATCACGCGTAGCTGTGAAATAGCTGTTAGATGACTCACGAGTGCTTAGGATGTGGTTGATGTTATTGTCTGCACTGAAACTGAAATTCTTAGAAACAATTTTATTCAAAACATGATAACTGCAGACGTAATACGATAAACTTACCATAATCGCAACGCTACTGAAATCCACAAGTCACAAGAAAAAAACGTCACGAATAATTGGGTGAATTGTTGATCTCAATTTCCTCAATCGTCAAATAAACTAAGTGACTAATGAACGGGATCTAAACGGCTCAACCGAAAAAGAATCCTAAAAGACTCCGTTTAGCAGACGGCGCAGCTTACGATTTCTTTTCTAGAGACATTGAAATTTTCCAGTAATTTTAGCTTAATCTGTGATGTTTGATTAATGCAATTTAATTTATCAACAAGAGCAACAATCTCAAGACCATTCTAGGAATCTTATCCATCTCGTTTTAAAAAGAAACGGCCGAATGATGAAGAAACATAAAATACAGGGTAGCCAATCCAGCATTGTCAAAGCGTTATCGGTCGCCGTAAATACTTTTTCGGGCGACGCAAATCCTCAATTGGGCACTGTTTACGTCGCTCGAAAAAGTATTTACAGCGACTGATAACGCTTTAACGACCCCGATTGGCTAGGTAAACCCTGTAAGTACGCAGCTAGCACTGAGCAAACGCAGTTTTCGCAGATTTTCGATATCGTTACCTCCTAATCACTGTGTTTGTTGTGCCATTGCAAAAGTTATAACAAAAGTCAGTTCAAAACTGAAATTAGTTTAGTACAGATTCGCACGTGCGTATGTTTTAAATTTCAGTGTTCAAAATTGTATGAACGACCTTACTTTCCGTGGTGAATTTGTAGTTTAAGTGCAGGAAATTACAGAAAAATGGCTTTAAATTAATAAAAATGGCATCCATCAGTGAAATAGATCAAACAGCAGTGTTGGTAACCCATCTTGCACAGATTTGCTTGAACGCTGATAATGCGGACGTCACCTTTATTGTGAAGGGCGAGCATCTACCAGCACATCGGATCATACTGGCGACCAGGAGTGAGTACTTTCGGGCGCTATTATACGGTGGACTGAAGGAGTCAAAGCAGAATGAGATTACACTCGATATTCCGGCAAAAGCATTCCAGTATCTAATGAAATACATCTACACCGGCCGTTTGTCACTAAACTAGATGAAGAACACCGACATTCTAGACATACTTGAGTTAGCTCATCAGTATCGGTTTGTCGACTTGCAGACGGTTATTTCGGATTACCTTGGCAAAGATATTTGCATGGACAATGTGTGATATATATCAAGAACTGCTTGTTTATTAGACCTTAACAGCTTATCCACTGCATGCTACACATTTATGGACAAGAATGTGAGCAATGTGATGAAGCCGCATATATTCCGTAGCATATCCTATGAGGCCCTGTTCGGTTTGTTAAAGCAGAAAACTTTTAACACTGACGAAGCGAATATGTTCAAAGCTGTTCATGATTGGTGCCGATTCAATAAAGGAAAACCAGATAAAGCTGAGAAGCTCTATAATCAGGTACGGTTTACGCTGATGTCTCGGCATAACCTGTTCAATGTGGTGCGGAGTGCAAATGTCCTGGATCCGAATCGTCTGTTGAATATAATTGCTGAGAAAAAGAAGTCATCGGAATTACCTCATCGAGCTTCATCCTGTAAGCATACAATATGATATAGTAGTTTACCTGAATTGACTCATCATTTATATCTGCAGTGCTACAGGTGACTCTACTCAACGATAGGATTAAGTGGTACTTCTCAGGTGCAAAATCATGGAGCTGGATTGGTGTAATCGATTTGGATAAACATTTCATGGTCAACTGTATTCGAGTGAAAAAGTCAAATGCTTTGTATTCTATGTATGAGATAGAAGATTCACACGATCAACAGTGTTGGAGCAAAGTTGTCCCACGTACAGGATGCTTTAATTTTTGGACCGTAGCCCAGTTTCGGAATAGGCTTGTTCGTTTCATTCGTATTTCTTTAGTCATAGAAACAGAGGACATTGCATCCATTAAAGTAATGTACAATAAACATACTTAACATTACAATGAGGGGTGGCCCCATGGAACACACGTCAACTCACACGGCTTAACAACATACCTTCATGTATTTCAAGGAAACGATCAAATAAAGAGTTCCCTGCAAGTAAAATCGAATTAGATGAAGAAGAGTTAAATCGATCATGTTGGGTTGTCACCAAAAACATACTAAACTTTGGATGTGTAGGGTGAACACAACTCACGCAAACTATCTCTTACTTCCGAAACACCATGTTTGGTTTACTCCGTCACACGATCGGATTGGCCGTCACCACCAGGTTGGCGCCACCGGATACCGTAAAACACGCTTCCACAAGAACTCACTCCTTTAATTTCGTTAATGAATTCCTAACACCATTTTAATGATCAAACCTCGCTGCGAACCACGCGATCGCAACCTGATCCTCCCTTTGCGTACAACATGTACAACCTCTTGTGTAGTAAAGAAATTCAATTAAACCCATTTTACATGGTATTGATTATGGAGGGATGTTACCACAAGCTTCTTTATCCATTTCATTCATTCGTTTTGTTTTATGTTCCCAAGGCGTTTGGCAGCTTTAGACTGCGTAAGCGGGTATGTGTGTGTGTGTTAAGAAGCAGCACCCATCCTGCTGTGCCTTTGCCTTTACGCGTTTCTTAGAACGGATACGGGCAGGAACCACTTTCAGTTAGACGTGGTGCGTTCGGCGCCGAAACCGGATGGTCATAAAGTGAGCAATGGACCGACACAACTACCGAAAATCGTAACACGCGCACCGTTAATGTCTATTTCCCGGCGTCTGCAGTTTTTATCGCTTTTCTTCATAAAACTACACAAAAAGTCACATCCCAAAGCTACGCTTAACATGCCGGGCCAGAAGTTTTTTTATAGTCCGCTGGCCGTTTGAAAAGGCGTTCGCGTTAGACAGATTTTATTGTACGCGGTTGTATGCTGTATGAAAATCAATTACAACGAAAGAGAGCGAAACCACGACACCGGGATCGCACCCCGGGCTGGTCCTTGGCTTTGGTGGAAGGATTCGTGGAACCATTAATGTTGGGGACTGATTGAAAGAATGTATGATTTTGAAGGGAAAAGAGACCGTCCCAAAACCCTTCACCCAATGCCCCATATTGGCGGAAGCAAAGGCAAGTTTGGGCAGAAGGAAAAAATGTCTCCAACAACCTTCTTTGCAATTCAATGGCCCGAAAAGGGTCTCCCGGTCGCATGATGTATCGCTTAATCAGCCCCGAACTAACCAAACAGTCAACCACGGTTTCGCTGACGCTTAACTAATGACGCGTCTCGGCGGCAAACGCGACAGAACTTGGTGAAGCTGGATCGATTTATTTATGACACTTTTTGCTACTGAACCAGCCGCCCAGCCGCAACGATCGGTTCGAGCAGTCGAAGGAGATGGGTTTTCTGTGATAGAAACCTGCCCCAAAGCTGCACGCTACCCTCGATCGAACGACAAGCGTCCGGTTTGCATTGCGGCGAAACTCTAAAGTCAACGATTTATATTCTTCCCAAGTCTGGCGCGCTGCCATGCTGCCCAGGAAGCCGTGAGAAAATCCGTCATAAACGAGGTGGGATTATAAATTTGAAAGCTCGGATGCGCTTCCCTTCACTTCGCCCCAAAATGAAAAGATTGGTGCACTGAAATTGTGAATTATTGGTGCAAGGTGTACACCATTTTCCATTTATTCGATATGATTTGAATATTTATGTTTGCTTTTTTTATGCAGCGCATTCCATTGATATTTGAAATTAACGAAAGTAACATAGAGTTTGACGGTTGTTTAGACTTAAGTTTTATTATGCATAAACCGATAATGCATTAAAATTAAAAAACCGAAATTGCATTAATTAAAAAGTGGAGTACTGATCACAAAAGTGCGACCAATTCCAACCAAACAATCATAATCAGTACCTTCCTTCGCCGTATGTTTGTTTGAAGTTCCTTCCCCGGGTATTTATTTGTTTCATTTTTGCACTTAAAAAATAAATATCATTTAATTTAGCTGCATCAATAAATTAATATTGGCTAAATAAATCAAATCCAACCATAAAAAACAATAAAAAATAAATGTATACAAACTAGATCCTTGAATCAAATGAAAAATGTTGTTCCTAAATATCATCTCGACTTGTTTGAATACTTTTACTGAGTCATTGTTCACTAGCATGAAATATCACTTCTTAACAAATCTTCATCTTCTGTTGGTCAAAGCTAAATCAATATCCATTAAAAATATTACGAAAGGTTAGAATCCGGTTAAAAGTTTTTGTATGCAGACAATCCAATGATGTTTGAGTGTTAAATATGTTCAAGAAACTGGAGCGATCCAGTTTTTCAAATAAACAAAACATTTGCTTCACATTCTTAGCCTGGAAATCATTTATACAATAAACCAATACAATAAGCAGTGGAATACATTGTTTTTGCTATTTTGTTTAAATTCACAACAAAACGCAAAATAGAATAAATAATACCCATCTACTGGGAAAACTCATATACCAACTTGGCATAAAAAAAACTAAATTTGATAGAAGAACTTTGTGGAGTTAACGTAGTTAAGGATATTTTCAGCGATTATAAAATGTAATTTTCATATAGGAAAATATGAAGAACTAAAGAAATGAATAAACATAAATTACATCTTCTCATGTTTTTTATTTTATTTTCAAAATTTAAAAGAAGCATTATAGCCATGCAACAACATTGCTAGATTAAAAAATATATATATATTGTCATTATACACCAATAATCCACTTCAACGGAAGAAATATTCTTAATATTTTATACTTCGATTGATAAAATCCAACATACCAATGAAGACCGTTTTTACCTGATTTGGTTCATGATTGATCAGATTGATTGATGATAGTAAAAATAAAAATTCTTCATAAAGCCATTCATACTACCTTTAGCTAAATCCTGAGATCCAAGATAGAAAAAGATCCAAATAATCGTCTACAGTCCGTTTTCACTTCATATTTGATTCTTGTATTGCCATTACAATGACACACTCTGAAAAACACTTTAACATTAATGACTGCAGGTGTTTATACCATAACCACTAGCTTCCTTTCCGTGGCTGCTACATCTACCAATTAGTAGTGGTTGCTGAAGTCCTTTGAAAGCACTGCGCATAAAAGACCATCCCCATTTTTTCTGTGTGTTTACAACCTCGGCATTCGATGTGAGTGCTCAGCTAAGAATGAAGCAATTTCCGCTTTCTAAGATAATGCTCATTACCGATGGTTTCTCGCTACCGGAACCTATCTGCCACTCGTGCGCGAGCAATTTGCCCTCTAACGACGCTCCAGCCAAAGGTTGGCAAATCTTTGACGCCTGAGGCGTTATATACCCAAAGGAACAAAGCATTGGCA
>KI920872.1:0-12969 GCA_000473525.2 Anopheles melas | reverse complement strand
TAATAAACCCTTTCCATTCGAGGCGCGGGGTTAGACAACGACATCCGTGGCACGATCCTCTACCGGTCTCTCCGCAAAGAATTGCAGCAATAATTGGATTGAGAATCAAGTCAAGACGAAGGACCTGCTTGCCGGTGACTCAGACTATCTGAGAAGCAGTGTATTAGTCGACGGCGACAACCTCGAGCTACAGGAGTTTTGCTATCTTGGGATGGTTATTACTACGGACAATGACATCAGCAACGAAATCCGGAGACGCATTGTGCAGGGTAATCAATCATACTACGGCCTTCACCGACTACTGAGATCCAGAAGAACGAAATGTAAGATCTATCGCACATGGATTCGTCTGAGTGAGCCTCTATGGAAACAAGTCTTGTACCATTAGAGCGGAGGATGCAAGCAAAGGAGCATGGAGCGTGGAGGAGAAGAATGAACCACGAGATTGCTGAGCTGTACGGCGAACCGACCATCCTGACGATGGCGAAGGCTGGTAGGATACGATAGCTAGGGACATGTTATGAGGATACCATACTCATGCCCCAGAAGGTGCTAGACAACGATCCTCAATTCGGCATAAGTCGCAGGATAGCACAGCGAGATCGATGGGTAGATCAGGTGAAGCGAGACCCGTCGGAAATCGGGTGTCTACATGGATGGGAGGCAGCCAGGGACCGAGCATCCTGGAGAATTATTGTTGACCAGGCCATGTCCCATCGACGTGCTTTATCGTGAGCAGGCCAGCAAGAGATAGAGAGACAGAAAACCCTTTCCAATGAATAATACAAAATCGTTAATGGCAGGAATGAATTGACAAATGCTGTAAGTAGTTATAGATCAGTGTACCCAAAAGAGCAATATCTGTAAGAAAGAGACTTTGAAAAATTAATAGCATCCATGAACCAATCGGAATTAAATTATGTGTTATAACTTTATGGCATATTGTTTTGGTATTAGGTATCAGATTGAACCCTTCTTTATGCATGGTTGCAATCTATACCATTAAACTTCTACAAAACGTTTAGAGATCAGCTGAACTCAGATTTCAACACAAACACGTGTTACTTTACAAATGATGTCAAGCTTTCCATAAGGCAGCATCAAGGAGACTAGATAGACTACAGGTTAACTCTGTATTGGTCGCAAAGGAATGTCTATGGAGATTGGCAGGAAGTGAAGTGAGCTTCTAACATACGAAAATACTGTTCACAATCAATACTTTTTTTATTAAAACAATGCAGTTCAGCATAAAACTATGTCTCTGAAGTTACCTAGATCTACCGTATGTAGCACTGATCTTTTTTATTGATTATTTTTTTATATTTTGTTGATATTAATACGTTCATTTGTATTTTCATAAAAGTTGCTACATGCATTATTCAAATGTTTTTGTTCCAAGTTTTCATAAGAAGTGTTGTATTCCTAGAAAAATGAACTATTTTAAAACTATATATAACAATATTTTTTTCTTAAAGCCCACAGTTTTTGTCTTGTTGTATGTTGCACAATGTCATTTGGAATTCCGAGTCTGATTGCGTAAGCTTTATGGTCACTGAAAGAGACACTAATAGTGTCTGCACTTCGCACGTTGTTTTTTTTTTAGATTTTTTATATGTAATATCCTATCTATGAGTGAATGAATGAATTATGAATATACTCTGTTATGGTTTTTAAAAGATCCCAACTATCATCCATTTTCAGATGCTGGATTGCGTTTTTCAGTACTGAGCTAAAAGAGGCGAATGAGGCCAATTGGCTCAAAGTCTCTATAAAAAAAAGAAAAAAAAAGTGCTAAGTTAAAATTTGATCTTCCAGTAGCGTCTTTTTTATGAATAATGCACTTAAATTCACCATCTATAATAAGATATTGCTATAATTTTCTTAAGTAGTAAGTTAGCATGTGCCGGAATTCATCGTTAATACACAATGACGTCAAACTGCTATCTATACTCACGTCACGTCACGTCACGTAGAGCTATAGCCGTTCCTCTCTTATGGTGATCAAGGTTAGTGAAAGTTGTATAATTTCTAATCCAAAGATTATTCTGATACACTTCTTGCATGCATACTATGTTTGCATCTATTCTGTTTACAATGTATTTATATTTTTGGGTTTTTTTCTGTTCACATGAGTTTGACATCGCTGGCGTAATTCAAGCGTAACCGTCGCCTGCCTGCCTGCCTTGCCACGGATGATGGTTTCTTACGTTCAGGAAAACTGTTACTTTTGGTCTCTTAGCTCTCCGTTCGGCCGACTGTCGTCCCAAATGTCGCGCGATCTAGCGCGGCGCCAATCGCACCAGGTGACTACTCAAACCCCAGTCGTAAAGCACGCATTATAAACGATTTGAAGGGTGTAGATTACGGGCTTCCGGTAGGCGGGTCCCCGCACGCCATCAAGTTGACATTAATGAAGCGTCCGGCTGCGGACGGCTTTGGTCCTGCGGGACACTCTTTCACGGGGCCGATTTTCTTACCTTTTCTGTGTGTGTGTGTGTGTGTGTGTGTGTGTGTGTGTGTGTGTGTGTGTGTGTTAGCAGGGAGGAATGATTTGTCATCCGCAGGACACCGGCACACAGCATGCTTCCCCACGTGTAAAATGAAAAACCCTCCCGAGCGGAAAGAATGCAACGTGGCGCAACGGACGAACTTTGGGCGGGCGCTCGCTCGCATCGCTCGACGCAAACCTGTCACTTTGCTAAGCACTTAAAATAATAGCGAAAAATGAAAATAAATTGCACCTTTTTCGCCGACGACGATGCGCCACTACACCGAGCAGCGATGCAGTAAATGTGCCCAGCAGCATGCCGCGTCCGTTAGTTTGTGTCTGTGCTTTTCCCTCTAGTTTTGGGTTTTGAGAAGCTACCTGGGTGGGGGTGGGAAACGCAGCACGGATATTTTCACGATGTATTTTGCCCATTTTTCTGGGTTGTGTTTTCACTTTTCGTTTTTATTTTTATTTGAAAAATGAGCAGGAAGATGATAGAGAAGTTTTTGATTCTTCCTTTGTTTGTTTGTTGTTGTTTCATTTTGTGTGTGCGCCCTTCAATTGGCAAATGCCCCAGCAGTGTGCACGGAGACAAGTGGAGGCAAAAGACACTTTCGTTCGGCTGAACCAAATAAACATCTTCCGGTTGTGAGTGTGTGTTTGTTTTTTGTTCCATTCTCTTCCCGAGCGAGTTTGAAGGGTTTGTGGTTGGAAGGTTTGCGAAACAATCGCAAACGGGGTGGGAAAATCTGGCTCCCGCGTGCACCACCCCTCCAGCACCCGCCATCACTGCTCCACCTGGTGAGCTGGTCGACCATGACGCCATTATTATCATTTAACAGCTGAAGTACGTCAAAGATGGCACTTCCCGCAGAAAGGCGGACGAGGCGAACAAAATGGGAAGTGTGTACTTGAAATGAACGAAAAATAAAATGAGGACAGAGGAGGGAGAGAGTGTAAATTCTTACCCAGCTCCTGTCCCTAGCACCCCCCCCCCCCTGCCCTCCTTTCCAGCCATTTTTTTCCCCAAGGGACGAAGAAAAGTGCATCAAAATCTAATAAAACTTTGGCACTTTTTGGCGCACGGCTTCCGGTCGAGTGTGTGTCTCTGCCTCTTTCGCTCTCACTCTCTGTCTACCGGTTCTCTCACACCTGCCCGGCAAGGAAGTGTCTTTGGTGAAGAATGAGGATGCCACATGGCACCACCAGCACAACCTCCGGGAGCTTTTTTTTTATTTGGTCTTTTCCCCAACTTGGTTTGTCGTCACTTTCGATTTGTTTGTATGTGCGGTAGACGGCAGACGACAAGCTCATCAATAGGTAGGTAGGATGGTTTTGCCGACAAGTGTGTGACAGCACAATGGGCACAATGAGCTACGATTTGACAGCCGGGACAGCACCGCACAATAGTGAGGCCACCGCCAAGTTAAGACTTTAAACGAGCTGTTATTTATAGAAGGATTTGGTCGTGCTGGTAGAAATTTAAATGACAAACACCGGTTTCACTCCGGGCATTCAAGATTCGAGATGTTAGGGCCACAATGGTGCGGGTGGAGGAACAAAACCGTCCCACTGTATTTCCGCATGGACCGGCGAGGGTATCTCTTGGAAACAGTGATTTTCTAATGAGAATACAGAGAACTTCCTCCTGGGGGGGGCAGATCTTCTGGAACTTTGCGTGATTGTGTGCGAATCTAAGGTTACAGGTCTAATGGATAGAGTTCTACCGATGATACCCAATACGCTCCGTGACAAAGGGAACTATCCTCCCAACAGCTCTCTAATCTCTCCCGTGACTTGGACATCAATATGGATGTTGACGTTTGACTTGGAAGTTTTTGGGGAGTGACTTCAGGAATAATAATGTGCCAAACTGCTGCCAGCGCAGCCCGATTGCCCGTGGGGATATCTGCTTGCGTCTTAATGTCCCCCAGCTGGTAAATGAGTTAAATCATGAGCTGTGAATCATCTCCGGTACTATCGGCGATTGTTGAGTGCTCCAATATCCCCCTCCAATCCTTCTGGGACATCCTTTTGCGCTAAACATAATCGTGCACTCGACACCGATACCTCTCTGCAAAGCCTTTTAGGACATCTCAAAAGAATAGTCATCTTTATCGTACTAACTTCTAGGCTCATATGCTGAGATGTTTGTCAGCAAGAAATATCCATAAACACGTTGTGTTTACGTTAGGTCGTATCTTTGTTATCTAAACAATTGGTTTGAGACATTCAAAACTAAAGCCAACCAACAGTTTGTCATAATCTTCACCTTAAATCTTTCCCAAAAACCTTCTCCATTTAGCTTCCCGCAAAGAAAGCATTCTCCGAAAGTAGCCGCAAAAACTCCGCAAGATATCGACGGTGCCCTTCATCGAAGTAGGCCTGGCTGTCCAAAACCGACCACGGCACCGAGTGACTCGGATTGACATCGAACCAATTGACTTGATTAAATTCCTGCACGCAAACCACCCACACACTCCCAGGACTCAAACCCAACTGTGTGTGTGTGTGTGTGTGAATTCAGAGGTTCTGGGTGCTCCCTTGCTATAGGGTTGCGCGTGGGTGTGTGTTTGTTTCGTTTTTTCGCCCCACTTATGTGAGGAGAAGTGCGCTACCATTGTGTTTGGAATTGTGAGAAGAATTGTGTGGGGAAGGTGAGGTGCCGGTAACGGGGGGGGGGGGGGAATTGTTGAAATGCCAACACGAGGGAATAGATAGCATACCGGACGCTGGGAGTGGATTGATTGAGATTGAATAATTGGTTCGATTTGCAGCCGAATTCCTGCCCAACGATCTATGCCGGGATTGGTTCAGCAGAGCCTGAAGCAGGATATGGGAGCAGTCACCACAGCTCACGCATCTAACTGATATGTGGAAGTGTGCGTGTATGGGACTATGCTGTCGCGTACAAAGTGGTAATGTTCATATTAAACTCCCATTCGTGACTGTACGAGCTCCCCCCCCCCCCCCCCGATGGTATGTGCCCATCACACCGCACCAACAAGTGTTACAACAACAAGCGTTTCGGGATTGTGTGCAATAAAGGGAGGCCACATTCCTGCATACTGGTGGTGCGCACACACGCACAAAAAAAAGTATTACTCCATCATAAAAAAGGCACTGCAAACGCATCAATCCACCCAACCTACTGGCTGGTGTGAAATTGGTTCTATCTTTTTATATATTTCAATTGCAGATAAAACTCATCTCCGGGAGCGAGTGGCAAACAAAAAGGCGAAAGGTCAAGCTGTTTCGTATGCATAACATATTGCAACTCCCCTGCCCTCATCCCTAGCCCATCCACCAGCTTGGGGTACTTCAATTGTATTTCCACGAAAACATAACGATTCCCCCCTCTCGAAACCAGTGGTGACAATGTGGGTACACTAACCCACCCGGTTTTGGTCCTTCGAACAGGTTCATCTTTGCCTATTACCTAACCCGGCATTTGATTGCCTACACACGTCAATGGGAGCAATTTGTCAACTGACTGTATTTTTTGTTGTTGCTCCCCATATCTCTCCATTTTATTATACTACACGCTACTGCCACCGTCCCCTATCACTACCTACGCGGTTCCCCCATTCTTCAAGACCACGTGCGGCGAAGGAATTCGATGCGGAGTGGTATAAAACTGGGGACACGGGTTGCATGCAACGACCGACCAACCGGCGTGTTGTGCCAGTACTGAACTGTCTGCCCGACTGTGCGCGTAACCGAAGGCACCAAACTGCTCGAATGTACCCTTTCGGTTCGTTTGCTATAAAATCGATTTGGCGCTTTCCCCTCGTTACGCTGCCGACCAGCATTGTGCTGGGGAAGTTTCACGATGCTAGCGCGAACCAATCAGAAACCAACCGACCAATGGTAAGATAGTTGAACCACTCTGGGCCACTGGACGGTGCAGCTTGCCGTCCCGGTTTTGCTCGAAAGGATTCGTCTTGTTGGAGCCTGTCTAAAACCCGTGGAGCCGTACGCGATCCCATCGGGATCGGAACCAGAACCAGGGGCGGGTTAAACGTACACACCCAGAATGAGTCACACACACACATATACACATCGGACATAGACGAAGATGTAGGTCACTGCGCCTTGGCACCATTCGAGTAGGCTTCTCAAAAGTTATCGTCTCCATCTTGATTACACTCACGAATTATTACCAACGAATGGGCACCTGCGCGTGTATGTGTGTACGTTTTTGTCCGTTATTAATGTTTTCCAATTAATTAGGGAACTCTAGAGCGGACCACAACATGAAACCCGTCAGAACGTGGAGAACTACAGACTACTGAGAACCCTGACGAACCCTGTTCTTCTGGGCCAAGCAACGCTGTTTTGAGATAAACAGCTGTTGGAGCAGCTAGCCCAGTCGGAGGATAGCCGCTTCTTTTACATGAGATTTAAGGAGGCACGGTGCGAGTTTGCTCCCAATAACGGAAGGAAATGATGCGGAAGGAAATCTCCTGACAGATGAGAGGGAGGTGATCGAAAGGTGGAAGTGTTACTACGAAGGACACCTGAACGGATCAGAGGCAGGAGAGGCTGGCGCAAGTGGTAGAACAAGGCAACCACCGGAGCGGCAGCACAGCAGTAACAACATCGACAGCATTGGTGTAGACAACGAGGTGGCGGGGGCATCTCTGGATGAGCCAGCGCTATCAAGCAGCTTAAGAGCAATAAGTCTGCTGGCAGCGATGGGTTGGCCGAGCTCTTCAAGACGGGGCTTACCATCGAAATACACCAGTTGATCGTGAAAATCTAGGAGCTGGACGAACTACCGCAGGAGTGGCTGTTGGGTGTCATTCACCCAGTCTACAAAAAGACAGGCTGGAACTCTCCAATTTTCGAGCCATTGCAGTCCTCAATACTGCCAACAAGATCCTGTCCGAGATCCTGTTCTGCAGACTTGAGCCACTTGCTAAACATTTCTACTCTTCGGCAGAGCCTCCAGAAGTGCCGAGAGCGCCAGATTCCTACACACCACCCGTTCATCATCTTTAAGGCATACGACAACATAGACCAGAATGAGCTATGGAACATCATGCAGCGATACCACTTTCCTGGGAAGTTGAACCGACTGTTTGAAGCCACCATGTACATGGTGCAGTGCACGGTGAGAGTGTCGAAATCGATGTCGGAATCGTTCGAATCTCACAGGGGTCTGAGGCACTGGAGACCGACTCTCCTGTCTGCTCTCCAACATCGCACTGGAAAGTGTCATTCGAAGTGCGGTTCTAGACAACGACATCCGTGGCACGATCCTCAATCCTCCATTTTTTTGGATTCGCGGATGATATTGACATCATCGGCAGAACAGCAGCGAAGGTGTGTGAGGCGTTCACCCGACTCAAACGCGAAGCAGCAAGTATTGGATTGAGAATCAAGGCGACGCATCCGAAGTACCTGCTTGCCGGAGACTCAGACCATCTGGGAAGCAGTTGTGCAGGGTAATCGATCATACTACGGCCTTCACCGACTGCTGAGATCCAGAAGACGTCGAGACCGCACGAAATGTGAGATATATCGCACATGGATTCGCCTGGGTGACCCTTTATGGATACGAGTCTTGGACCATCCGAGCGGAGGATTCAAGCGAAGGAGCTTGGAGCGTGGAGGAGAAGGATGAACCACGAGATTGCTGAGCTGTACGGCGACCCGACCATCCTGACGATGGCGAAGGCTGGTAAGATACGATAGGATACCAGACTCATGCCCCACGAAGAAGGTGTTAGCCAACGATCCCCAGTTCGGCATAAGTCGCAGGGTTGCACAGCGAGATCGATGACTAGATCAGGTGAAGCGAGACCTGTGTCACATGGATGGGAGGCTGCAGCTAGGGACCGAACATCGTGGAGAATGACTGTTGATCGAGCCATGTCACATCGACTCGCTCTTTTGTGAGCAGACCAACAAAAGAGAGAGAGAGAGAGAGAGAGAGAGAGAGAGAAAGCGAGAGAGAAAGAGAGAGAGAGAACGGACCAAACCGAACCAAAGATATCGAAATTCGTTGCTGTTAGTGTGAGTTTTCGTGAATCAGGTCGAGTTTTTCGGTCAAGTCTTCTGCCACTACTGCTAGAGGTGGCTTGCTTTATTTCCTAAATACGATTGGCAATTGCACCAGGTAGGCCGGGGTTTCGAAAAAAAAAGAGATGACCTATCAAGGCCACTGCCCTGTTCCGCATTTCTAACAACGCTCGCTTTTCCCTCTATTCGACCGGTTTGTATTTGAAGTTTCCTCTTTTTTTTTTTTGAAACCTCACCGGCAATGTACGATCGCTTTGCTCGATTGGAAAACGGCTCTAGTTTGATGTCCGCCCCATGCATGCAACTTACAATAAAATCACCCTTTTCGAGGCTGTGTGGTTGGTCTGCTTGCTGCTTACTCGCTAAAACAAACACGTGTCTGCGCCTAATACTGTACTGTTGGACGCTTTTCTTTTTTGTTCCCACCCTCCTCCCCTGTCGTTAAAACGCGCTCTGTAAGTACTCGCAAGTACCTTTGTCCGCTAGTAAGAGGGTTTCGGTAGAAACTTTGGATTCCGCCCCTTCAGGCATAGTTAATTCCTTCCGTGCCTAGGCTCTTACTCGGTTGTATTTTGCTACTAATTTTCATCCTACTCAGCTATATAGCGTACCCTAGTATCGCAGTCTTCGGAATTAAGATACGATCAAACGATGACCGGCACACTTGCGCCAAACACTATTACTAATTACATTATTACACACGCACGCATTCATTCAACACACACACATACACTCACTCACACACTCTCCGCGTACATCCGCACGCGCGCTCTATACGGTCGGGTTCGCTTCGACGATTTTCTTCGTGCGGCAGCGCTTCACCAGCAGCTCGATCGACCAGGCGGCCACGCACAGAAAGATGCAGAACGACTGCGAGTGGATGCAGATCGCGTAGCTGTCCGTCCAGTCGCGGATCGCACCGATCAGTGGCCCGAACGCGATCACAAACAGCGCCTTGCCGACCATGTGCCAGCCGAACGCGGCCGGCAGCTTCTCGAGCGACGAGTACTCCGACACGCACAGCGTAAAGTTGGCAAGGGCGACACCGCGGAAGAACCCGGTCACCGACAGCCAGATCATCACGTCCGTATACGTGCGCTGGTGGGCAACAACTGGTATTGACGGGGGGGGGGGGGCGATATAAAAGAAACAAAAAAGGGGAGAAAGAGTACCATTAACATCCATTAACATCTTGTGAAGCGGGCATAACCGATCCCATGACACTTACTCGACCGGCTGATCGCGACGAACACGAGCGACACCATGAAGATGTAGCGTTTGCGCAGCTTCAACCGATCGCCTATCGGCGGCACGATGATACGGGCCGCAATGTCGGTCAGCGCCGACACGGACAGCACGAACGCGGTGTCGCTCTTGTCGAACCCGAGGCTGGCCATGAAGAACGGCGTCACCATCTTGAAGTTCATCTCCGCGACGTAGAAGATGGACAGGCCGAACAGGATGTTCAGGTAGATGCCGTCGCGCAGCAGCCCGACGTCCATCAGTGCGGTGAAGCGTTGCAGGAAGGACACCTTCGGCTTTACCATCTCCAGCCCGAGCTCCGACTTGACCGTTTCCAGCCGCTTGGTGCGGGACGGGACGCGAGCGAACGAGCCGACGTGCGTGTTGACGCGCCGTATGATCTGGTAGTCGACGTCCTCGGCGTCGGCGTCACCGGTCTGTCGGTCGAAAGGAACAGAAAGTTTCAAAATGGAGTTTGCTCGTTGCATCTTACGAGAGGATGATGACAGCTTTCAAGCACGAGCCGAATCAATTGAATTCGAATCTCAAAATTTACGAATCTTTTAACTTTTGTAGAGATTTCTACAGGAAAATCACTCTAAGACGTAGTCTCTTCAAGATTAATTGTTTCTTTAAAATGAACTTTGTAACGGTTCCGTCATATTCCATACACTTTTATGTCTATTCAAAACTAGTGGTGGAAGCTCAGAGTTGTTTCCGGAATCGATTCCGGAAACTGAATCGGCTCCGGAATCGGAAACGACCTGAGAATCGCGATTTGCTCCGGTAACGGAACCAGAATTGAATGCAGAATTGAATGCAGAATTGGAATTAATTCCGGGATGAGAATAAGCTCTTGAATTGAAATAAAATGTTTCAGAAGCGAAATCAGGCCGGAAATTTCCATGAAAATGGATCGATTACTAGTAAATTTTTATTCTTTACGGCTATCCATACGTAGCTTTATAGGATCCAAACTTTTCTTCTCATGAGGATGCCGAAACCGACTCCGATTTCAAAGCCGATTCTAATTTCGGAGCCAACTCCAATTCCGGAGCCGATTCCGGACCCAGTTCCGGATCCGATTCCGATTCCGGAACCGATTCCGATTCCAGAACAGGTTCCGATTCCGGATCCGATTCTGATTTCGGAGCCGATTTCGCTTTCGGAACCGATTCCGATTTCGGCGCAGGTTCGGATTGCGGAGCCAATTCCGGAACCGATTCTGATTCCAGAGCCTATGTCGGAACCAATTCCGGAATCGATTCCGGAAACTGATTCCGGACCTACTAACACGACCTAATCGATTCCAGAAAACTTCGGAGCTAGCCGGAATCGATTCCGACGAACAATTCATCTTTCCCATCACCATTCAGGACGAATATTTCCCTAACGCGAATATCCTTGAAGCTGCATATGTGATTTGGCAGCCGAAATTCTCTAAGATCATGAGCATAAGATGCCATGTCATTCCCGTCGTTTCTTGCATATCTCAGAGCAACATCTTCATTAGTTTTACTCAACATGAATATCTCGTGCAACTGACGGTTCCTTGAAGGTTCACCTTAGAGAGATTTCACTGTATGATATCATTCGAGTCCAGAGGTTTAGAAATCATAGATGATTAAAGATAAATCTGTATGAAATCATCATCAACTCCATGTGATTCATTCTTCTTATTATTTGACTCTGTAACTAACTCGTGATAAATTATTCATTCTTCATTATATGTTTCAAAGATTCAAATATCTTAGAGGACTGAGATTCTCTTTCTGATTGATTCATTAGATGACTTGATTTTCGAACCATGTCTCTGGATTCAAATTGTCCCAACGCTACACATCATCTTCAATCATCTCCTACGCCCGTGTTCTACTTACATCCACGTGCACGTGCATGCAACTGCCGCTGCCGGTGAAGTCAAGCGTGGACAGCTGCGACACGACCGACTCGCGCCGCTTCCGCAGCGCCAGGCTCATGCTGGCGGTGGACGCAATCCGCGGGAAGGATGGACGCGTGCGCATCCCCACCCCACCCTGGTTCTGCACGCTGACCGACGACATGATGCGGGGAAAGGTGGGCCGCTTGGGCAGAACGCCCGGTGTGCCCGGACCGGTACCGTTCGCTGGCGCTCCACCGGCCACAGCAGCCACTCCACCGCCACCACCCGCTGTCACCGCCGGTCCGGTATCCGACTGCTTCCGTTCGCTGCCGACGCGGCGCGGAAACAGCAGCGATTTGATCTCCGGCAGCGAATCGTTATCGTCGTCCTCCTGCTCGAGTATGATGCCCATCGGGGGCGCCGCCTCGACCAGCTCAATGTCTACCTCCTCCTCCTTCAGGTGCCACTTGATCGGCTGTAGCAGCATCGCGCCGACGGTCGCGTGTAGGGCCAGCCCGCTCAGCACCAGCACCGCACCGCGGAACCCGTACAGTTCGAGCAGGATGCGGACGAGCTGCGGCATGATCAGCATGCCGAGCGCCGTGCCCGCCATCGAGAGGCCAACCGCTTGGCCGCGCTTTTTCGCAAAGTAATGGTTCAGTGCTACGAACGCGGCCGACGTTGCCAGTCCAACGCCCACACCTGCAAACAAAACAAACCAACCGAAAAGATGCATTATTGTAAGTCCACAAAGCGGAGCGACCAGTTCGCACACTTACCATTGATCACGCTGTACGTGGCCAGTATGTGCGCCATGCTGGTGGCGGGTGACGTCAGGGCAAGCCCGATGCAGCACAGCAGCGAGCCGGCGACGGCCACCTTCCGGTAGGAGAACTCCTTCAGCAGCGGCCCCACGAACAGACCGGAAAAGTTCATCATCACGTCGAGCATGCTGATGATGATGGCGGCACCGGTCGTGCCGACCTGCATGTCCTTCAGCAGATCACCGAACAGCAGCCCGAACGACGGCTCGATCGAGCGCGTTGCCAACTGCCGCGCGTGTTGCCAGCAACACGCGGTTTCGCGGAACAAGCGGAACAGAAGCAACGCAACGAAAAGCGTAACCGGCCAAACGGAAGGTAACAGCAAACGAAATCCGAAAAAGAAGGAAAAGAAAAGATCGGAAGGAAGAAAATAGGAGAAATGGGGGGGGGGAGGCAAAGATAAAACAAATGTTAACTTAAAAACAAATCAATGAGGGTAAATAATGAGGTGAAGGATTTGTTTCTCCTGGGGAGGGGGCGGCCTAACGGACCACTCCGCAAGCGTT
>KI920871.1:13040-23240 GCA_000473525.2 Anopheles melas | reverse complement strand
GTAGGTTTAACAACTATTCATGAACAAAAATGAAGTTCCAAAATAGCACTACACACTAAGTAGCTGCACGAAAATAATGTTTACGAACTTGACTATCGTTTTAAATGTTCGCCACGATTGCAAAGCTGTCAAATTTTTGCGCACGGTTAAGCCGCCCGCCGGTTAATCCGTCTCCGGATAATCGACGTTCTACTGTAATACCAAATTACAAATATTGTATACAGTAGGTACGTCAAACTGGTGTCCCACTGAGGGTTCTGTATGCGGCCCGCGATGCTACGAAGTTATGATTAATCTAGTCTATATTTGAAATTGGAATACCTTTAGCATCGATACTTAAAATGGACGATGGAATTTTCGGCCCGCGAAAGCGTTTTCTAGTTAACATGTGGCCCATGAGCATGAGACCATAAATAAATGAGTTTGACACATCTGATTTAAAGGGTCGGTTTGTGGGTTCATTCAAACAATCACAGCGTTGCATTGGATTGTTGTTTATTGTTATACGAATACTAAGAATATTATTACTTTAAGTTAGTTGTGTTCTACTCTATTTTCGGTCGTTGGTTTCTAATATTTTGAAATATTTGAAGGTATTTTGGAATTATACAAACATAGTTTTTTTTGTTACACAATTTGGGTTGATACACTAGCATTTTAAAACAAATGGTACGGGATACATAGATTTTAAAGCTGCAGTAATTGGCCAAAGAAAGAGCAAAATCAAAATTTGTGTCCCCATGCCGTACTCGCTTCACATAGGCTGAAAGACGCAACTGCAGCAGGCCGTAAAGAATCCAGTTTATTTTGAAACCACGTGTTGATGAAATATCAACGGGGTAACGTTCAATCACGTTTTATAGACATTTTGGGCGTTGCTGTTACAATCTTTTGAAAGCAGGCACAATAAACGTGCTTCCAGATGTCAGTTATATTTTCTTGATGACACAAATCGGGCAACCAACAATACCTTTGGTTGTTTGTAATGCTCCATTTATTGTCACAGGCGTGATATTAAACTCGTAACCACGCTTTACGGTGTCTTGCCGATGTCGTGCGTAAATTATTTCCAATCATTACACAAGCACCCTAAAAAGCTACTGTTCGTTTGTCGTATTTGGGTTCCCTTGCACACTGTCATTATAATATTGGGCTTCGTGTATCATCAGTAGTGATCGGGAAGCGATTAACGATAAACTAAATCTAAATAATAACATGTTTATAACCGTAATGCCTGCAATGTTTAAAACTCTTATGATCATAATGCCTAAAGGTAGTCATCCCACAGGTTACTCAGGCTCAGCGAATATGAGGCTATTAAATCAAGCAATTCAGTTACTGCCCATTTTATAGCTACACTTATACCACCGAATGATAATATAATGTAAAAAAGGAAATAACATTGAAAACAAAACAAAATGAATATGGTATGTCGGATTAAAAAAAATCGAGGTAACAAACGCAATGTGAAAATGTAACATAGAAAATGTAAGCCGTGATGTATGCGGGAGCATTCAAGCCGGGGAGGGATTCTTCTAAGGGTGTTTTGATTTTACCTGTAAATTACTAACTTGCCTCCGAATATGCGCCAAGCTAGACGGATTACAGGCCATACTAGCAAACACCAATCGCTCTTCGTAGTCATATTCGCATAGAATTTTATTATCACATAAATAGAAACGATCGCCAACACAGAATCTGGTATGAATGAAAAGAAGAAAAGGTTAATATATAAATAGGGTTAATTGCTTGCTAGTATCGAGGTTGCAAAAATGATACATCTCTTCCGTACCTATGATTGCACTGTTGGCATGCGAAGCATTCTAGATGATAGACATTGTTTTTGGCACGCATTACCATTTCGAATGCCGGTATCACCTTGTTGCAAGCGGCACAGTATCCAGTCGTGCCGAATAGTCTAAGGTAGTCTCGCTTACATAGGATAAGATTCGCTTTAGTATACAATGTTGAGCCGACCTCTCCCAGGCGGCAATCACAGCAACCACACTTGAGGCAATCTTCGTGCCAGAAGATATCTAGTGCTTTCAATAGAAAGCGCTCGGTTATACGCTTCCCGCACCCGGCACAGTCCTTGGCTAAGCCGGTCGCGGCAACCAGGTTTGCAGTGGCTGAGACCGACGATTGGATCGTAGTGGCGGGTGTATTAGGCGTAACTGTCGTGTGTCCCATTGTTGTTGCTGACACGCTGCCGGAATGGTGAGTTCGAATCGGCTGTACATTGATTGTGTGGTCGTTGATTGATTCCACTGCAAGAGAATAAGAATAAAAAAAAAACACTTTTTATCAAGCAGTACGAGAGTGATTAATTAAGTGATTGTAATTAATGTATTTACTGAAATTGAATATTATTTTCGCCTGTTATAGTATAATGACACTTTTCACGATCAAAAAAAATTAAAAACTTTGTTTCAAAAATTAAAAAACGGCTTTATTTTATTTGTTCCGTCTACATGTATGAAAATCATGTATGAAAATTTAAACATTGGTTTTATACGGCATTTGTTAAACTGTAACAACTTGTATTTTTTGCTTATTTATGTGCATTTGTTCAATACTCGAAGACAATCGGAAACGTTCTTTTTAAGCACACACACAGACCATTTCGTTTAAACGCGCATTACCTAAACTGAATATCTTGAATCCTCGGTTGACTAAAATGCTTACAAGCGAATAATTGCAACCAACCAGTTTCCAATCTTCTGGACGTTACGTACGTATCCGGTTCCGGCTGTTGTTGCAGGATATGGAGGTTAAGTGCGTGTGTCACACAATCCTTATCTCTTCCATCCTCCTTCTTTTAGCAAATACAATCAGCATTTCACTTTGAGACGACCATCGCAGCACAATTGCGACATCCTTTCCGTTCATCCGGTTCAGTATCGGACCGAAAATCAATTTCTACTATCCTGAATTCGATTCGGCCACGGTGCCACCCTTCCCTTCCGAGTGTGTGTCTCTGTGCACAAATTCATAAATGTAGATAAACTTTTTCAATCAGCAGAAATATGATTGCAATTTTTATTACGACCTGATCCGTTTTCTGGTCTTCCTTTTGTAACGTGTGTTTGGGTTTTATTCCGTGTTACTTGTTTATACTGATCCGAGTGTGTTTAAGGATGAGATGATTGTAAATTGCCGGCAAAACAGGAATTTTGAATCAAAGGAAATGGTCAATCATATATAGATTTCACATAATAGAAAGATTTCAGATCTCTTGAGAAATAGTTTGCCTGAAATATATTATATGATTGATTGATTATGTTTTAAAATTAAACAACTATTTTGAAACAAGAAATATGTTTCCTATTTTAGATTATGCAAAAAATTCAAATATTTTTTTTCATTTATTTTTCAACAGAATGCTTTTTTTTCCTTGGTACAACAACTGTTGACGGCCAAGGTCTGTCTGTAACCACCACTTTTGGGGCTGGCTTTCAGAGACTTATTGATTACCCATAGCAAGATAGTCAGTCCTATGTATAGGGGCACGGTCTTTTCGGGGCTTGAAGCTATCACAGGCATGTCGTGCGAGTTGACGACTGTACCACGAGACCGGCTCGAACTATTTTACGAAAAATGTGTTAAAAATATAAGAAAAAATAAAAGTATTGATTCATGGCATTGTTAATTTCAGCTACCAAAGATTTTTTTCCATCCTTTCCGTATAAAATTAAGAGGTGCAGTTTTCCTGTGTTGTTGTATTAAAAACCCCATCAAAAAAGTAATTGTTTTTGGCTCTCTGTCCAAAGTCTATCGAAATGAAACAAAACTGCCTTCTGTCATAATCTCACGCCAGCGGAAACGTGGCGATTGAACGAAAAAGAATGAATAACATTTATTAATAATCCCATCATATCTTGTGTAAAACGCAAAACCAGCTCACTGCTGCATTCGGCATCGGTTTGATAAGAGAAAATCAGTCATAGCATAACATTAATGCTACAAGCTAAACAGAGTTATCAACTCACATGTGTGCGTCTCATGTTCATATGTTCAAGCATTAGTATTGTGCGCGATGTGAAGGAAAATTTCAGATCGTAGCAGGATTGTTAATTGCAAAACAAAATAAAATAATACTGGTAGATAAAGAGTTGAAGATAAAAGATAATTACCACATCGACATGGATATTTGATTTATTTCGACAAAAAGCACATTTGTGGAATAAATTGTTTAAAATAATCAAACCATCTGCACAGGATATTTTAACTTTGCAAATAAAATGGAAGAAACACAAGTAGTTTTCTAGGGTGCACAGCATTTTCTAAAACGCCGCAGCTCGTGAATTTCGTGAATTTGTTTTTGACCAAAGTTTTTCACCGTACCGTAATGTTCATTTTTAAGTTCGGTTGGCATACAGATGGGATGCATTTTATTCCTTTATTTGATTCCGTATGGGATGAAATTATTTAATTAAAATCCCGTCAAGTGCACGGTGCCGGTGTCAAAACGTCGCGATTTTGTAATGATTAAAGAGAAAAGTAATTAGCATTAATTGCATCCTGGCCAATGAATATGTAATTAGGTAGAGGATGTTTTGTATTCATTAATTAGCATCTTATATGTAGCTGCAAAAGTTTGTTCTCTTATGCGTACAGACTTCGAAGTTAGATGGGAATACGTTTTCGATATTTCACCCCTTGCTTCGCTGGCATTTAGTAATCTTATTTTGACTTCTTTAGGTGCGAATAAAGGAAGGTTCTTTGTATGTTGTTAACTAAACAAAAACTACATCTTAAATTGTGTTTCTCTAATAGTGCTTTTTCCTGCACATGCACTAGACAAGTTTTGAAAAAATGGAAAGTATATTATGTCCAACAACGCCGATTTTGCAGTAACTGGTACACCATTTTGAAACGCCCGATAAGCGTGCTCTCTATTGCACTGTATTGGTGTTTATAACGTAAGGAATTAATTAGCCGTGGGAGTTATGCCCATCTTTTCACTGCCACAGGCACAAAAGGTCCTTTGAATGGTATGTGTTCTGCAAATATGTCCAATGCTATGATATAGAGGGGCGTTTATGTTTGTTGGAATGTGGCAAAACTTGGCTTTCCTGTTTCTTCGTGCAATGAACTGATGTTTGTTTTGTGTTTCTTCGCATACTTTATGTATATTTCTGAAATAATTTCAGCATCGGAGCACAGCTGGCTTGTTGGCATTGCTTCCTTATAATCATCTGTAAGCTGGTAGGAATGGTTGGTAAGGTTCTATAAATTTTAATTAGGCTAACGTTAGCAATTATTGGGATAACTTTGGCCATAGTGGGGATTATTGTTGCTGACGCTGTCCAACGCAAGACTCAAGAAATGGTTTCGCCTCAGTTTGTTTGCATTGGCCGTGCATAGTGCTTGCTAATTGACTACAAAATGTTTGCTAAAGTGATGATGTAGCAAATTTACTTTCGGGGAAAGACAACAGATCGCTACTTTCAGCTCTTAATCCAATGGCGGCTAACAATAGCATTTCTAGCATTATTTTTACATGATAGCTTTAATAGTGAGTGCTTTGTACTTATTTCGTGACATGGAGTAGTTAAATATTTTCATCTACATTAAAATGAATTTTAGAAAATGTTTTTAATTGCTTAAATGCTAACTATCTAGCTGAAACTAAAATAATTATGTCGTGGCGGCGTATATAGACTACATAGACTTTTTAGTACCATGCAATTGAATAGTCGATTCTTGCCATGAGATGGTCCAGTATTGCAGCAATGGCGCGTGTTTCGAATAGACCGGGTGTCTTAATAAGCGTTTAAATATTGTTTTTTAATATAAAGCAATAAAACAAATGGTTATGAAAAAAAAACAACAACAACTTTTCAATAATGATGCAGGTTCGACGCAGTACTTTGTGAGTTTACACTCAGCATAAAAAATGCGGCCCAAGCTTCCCTAAAAAATTAGGTTCCTTCGAAAATAGACCGATTCTCTTTATGTTTGTGTTTCGACGAAGGATGAAATCTCGTATGAAATGAAAGTGCAACAACAGCAAAACTTTCTCTGAACTTATTTTCAATCAAATGGCTGCACCGCAGTAGCGTGCCACGTTTGCAAACGCTCGTTCTGTTGCAATTTGCTGAGCAAACGTGGTCACAAACGATCTATTTCATTGGAATAGTAAATGCTCCATATTTTGCACTATATGTGTCTCCTGTATCCTCTGAATATCTCTCCACGATCGAAAAGGATATGCTGCGAAACGACATTCAGAGAATCTTGTGACAAAATGCATGAAGGATAAATGTCACTGTTTAAGGACGCATACAGCAGGATAAAGACAATGGGAAGAAACAAGTATAACACATTTGAAGTACCATTTTATTATATGTTCGCTTGTATCTGGACACAGTAAGTTCACAGTAACATAAAGCATTGTCACATAAGCAACATATAGTTGTGCAAATAAACAAAATTAATTGATTCATGTTACATGAAGAAGTTTTGCAATTTTTCTAACACCGCAGAATACAGGAGACCCTTCATTTACCACCCAGTTGAGTTTCGACGATTCCCAGGTACGACGATTTTAATTATGACAGTTTATATTTGTCATTTTACTAAAAGCATGTTTTTTTATATTTTTTTCATTGATAACCGTTACATACACATTTATCAGTATTCTTCAACTACTCAAACTTGAATATTTATATCGAGATATTCGACTTACATCTTGCTTTGAAACGCACAGTCGATGGTCAGATGTATTTACAAACATATCAAATCATACACCGATGTGATCATCAATTTGAAAGGTTCTGTAATCAGGTGATTTCTATAAAATATAGATGCAGTAGCACATTCATATTAGCCAGTCGTGTAACAAAATCATCATCTCGAACGTCTTAACATTCCCGTCATGGGTTTAAGCCCCATACAGACTGTGGATAGGAAACAAAGCCCATTAGAGGTAAAGCAGGTAAATATAGACCCTCAACAGTTGTTGCGCCTATCATCATCTTCAAAAAAAGAAGAAGGAAATACAAATACTGTTATATTGTTTAAAAGGTATAAAGAGTTTCAATTAGCAGAGACTTCCTAACGAGTATTGTGAATTGATGTTATTCTATTTTGTACGAACGCTCTAAATTAGCCGTGCTGCTTCAATCAATTAGTTTGAAATTACAAATTTTGATATATTTGATTTATTTTTTATTTTCAATGGACAATGTCTAAAACGACAGCATAAATTTAGTCCTTTCTCCGCTGATTGGTGTAAGTGTGCTGAACCCTGTGATGCAGCTCGTTTTTTAAATCAAATTTTCGATAGTTTCAGATTGCGATCGGCGTCTGGTTACCTTTGTATCCTTCTTGTTAATTACATGTCATTTGGTACTATCCTAACAGCAGTCCAACAACTTGGGAACAGTCTAAAGCCCCTGCCCATTCAGTAGCAATTATGCTGCACATCCCAAATATTAACCGCTGTTACTTTTCTTTAATTTGCATCAAACAATCGCGCACCACAAATGGATTCCTCCAACTAATCGTATAACTAGTTATGTTGTTTATTACAGTTATATTCCTCCTAAATCCGGTCCTAAATCCGTTTTTTTGTAATGAGTTGTGTAATAATAATTTAAAAAATTGGAAATAAACATGTAAATTCGTAAAATACCAGTGCATACAAATAATACATTAACATAATACAGCTGCTGAATTAAAATAATTGGAATAAAGTACTACGAATAATGTTTAAAGCGTTTTATAGCAGCTTAGCACATTGTATTGTGTATGGATTGAATCCGGCTTGAAGTAAAATATCTTTAACATAATAAATTACATGATATTAATAAAATAGATGTCTTTGTGCTGTTAAATTTAAATATTTTATTTATTTATTTATTAAGGTATCATTTTTCACACACACACACACACACACACACACACACACACACACACACACACACTTTTTTGTTCCCACATAGTTTACATGCTTGGAAAATACAGATATGTCGGAGAAGCACCTCTTCATAATCTTCATCGTCGGCTAAAGAGTTTGGGCACTTTTCCACTGCAATGCGAAGGAATCACTGCACATCTTCGTGCGAAGTTGATGCTTAAAATGGGCTCTTATTTTTATGCTTCGTTAAAGGATAGCTCAGGGCGCGTCTTTTGCGTGACTCTTCAACTGTCTCTCTATCTTCCACTCGTAGCTGTTCGTTAGAATGGTATACATTTTCGCAAACAGCAAAAGAAGAATGGACGGTGCACCCGAGGGTATTTTTGTTTTAATGAGTTTGACCCTTTGGGAAGAGTTTTCAAAGTTAACTAGCCCCATTAGTAAGTTACCAGTTTGGTATTCATATGAGCATTATTCAGCTTCTCATTACTGTTATTTACTTCAATTATGACCATTTTTATTTTTTATAGTGTTCAAACGTTAACAAATGCGATGTAAATATCATTACAAGCTGTATGATAGAATTTATAGAACGTTCTATACAAATTATCGTATATTCTTAAAAAAAGAGTGTTATTCAGTGTACGTTGCTCATATTTGCCATTGCCTGAATTATTGCAATGAACATGATTATTTATAGAAACATTTACATTCTACATTCAATGATTATCACGGCTATTATGTGACTCGATTGTTAGAGAGGAAGTAACAAAACTCATATCTGGTATTACAGGGCTTCCGAGTCAATTTCCAATGTGCACAACATTTTTCATTGCTTGCGAGATGTTTTTCAAAAGCTATCAAATTTGGGCCGGTCTGGTGGTACAGTCGTCAACTCGTACGACGTAACAACATGCCCGTCATAGGTTCAAGTCCCGAATAGACCGTGCCCCCATACATAGGACTAACTATCCTGCTATGGTAACAATAAGTCACTGAAAGCCAAGTTCACTTCACTAGTGGGTACAGGCAGGCCTTTACCGACAGCGGTTGTTGTGCCAAAGAAGAAGATCAAATAAAGGGTTTTCCAAGTCACTTTCGAATGTAAACATTGTTATTTGCCGCTTGCAAAATGTTAATCCACATCAATCTGATATTTATTTTCCATCACAATAATTTTTAATTTCTCCCGCATGATTTTCAACACGAGCCAAACTGGATTAAATTTGACAGTTCTTTATTATGTATTGAAAATCATGCGTTGAAACTGAATTTTCATTTTGAAACAAATAAACTATTTGGCAGCTCTGGAAAAACATCTTGGATGCCGTGAATAATTATGTGCACATTCGAAAGTGACTTGTAAAACCCTGTATTGCATTTGCATCATAATAGTTCAGTTTCAGTGATTCCACATGATTTTCAACTGGTCTCAAGCTGGATTGAGTTTGACGGTTCTGATGTGCTGAAAATCATGTAGAAGAACTGAAAAAATGATTGTAATGCCAATACAATGTATGACAGCTGTTGAAAAATATCTGAGAGGCGGTGAATACAGGGTTTTCCAGGTCACTTGAAGACCAAGTGCAAGAAGATATTTCACATCACTCTGATATTTCATTTTCATCTTAATAATTTTTAATTTCTTCAGCATTTTCAACACTTCAACTGTCAACGGGTGATGCAATCCGACTTCAAAATTCGGTGAAAACGATGGCAGCAGCTCGTTAAAGTGTTGAAAATCATGCTGAAGAAAATAAAAATTATTATGATGCAAATGAAATGTCAAATCAGTGCGGGATAACATTTTGCACGCAGTGAATAACTATGTTTACATTCGAAACTGACTTGGAAAACCCTGGAATGATGTACATATACGGAAGATACTTGGAAAATCCAATATGATGCGTGTTTGACATCTCGATTTGTCTCTTGTTTGACATTTATAATTGAACGAAGGGTATTTTCAAACATTTCCATTACCTGTCTCAAACGGAGACCAAGCTTTACCAAGCTTTGTCAAATAGCTTTCCGTCAGATCGGAATTACGGAAAGTGTTCTATTTTCTACGACACTCAATGCAAGTAATTACATTCCAGAATGATTAATAAACAATTATTGCAGTAAAAAGTGTGGGAGTTACAAAATGCATAGGAGGTATAGAAAAATTATAAATTAGTTTCACTTCAGGATAGTTTTGGACAAGCTAGTAGCTCTTATAGAAAAGGTCTCCCTAATAAAATGCAGTGGAAACCCACTGTAGCATATCTGCTAAACAAAACTTATTGTAAACCACACTATCAGCTATAGACATATTGTAACACACTTTAGAAAGC
>KI920871.1:0-12940 GCA_000473525.2 Anopheles melas | reverse complement strand
CTAAACTCCAACGTTTCCAGTAAGGGAAACCTCCTAAAGGTTTCTATGATCGCCTGGACGATCAAGTGCTGAAAAGTCCGTTCGATCGATGTATTATTCCACCTCGGCTCATGTCAGTAAAAACTGACCTACCGCGACGTTGTTCGATGTACAGTATGTACCGTATGTCCGCTCATCATATTACATGGCGACCGTAACTAACTTCCGAACTTATTACATGGCGACCGTAACTAACTTCGGAACTTATTACATGGCGACCGTAACTAACTTCCGAACTTATTACACCACACGAGTTTAAGCCATTCCATCGCTGTTGCACACTGCAACAGGACTCGTCCGCAGTAAGTTATTGTTTCAGTAGAAACAAGTGTTTTTAAGCTTTCTTATTATTTATTTTTAATTTAGAGACACTACAAAATCCGTCACTTGTCGTGGGATTTAACCCTTCAATCTTCGAGATCCAAAAATAGATGCGTTGAGCTCCATGACAACTATGCCGGTGTTTTTTTTCTGTTAAAGCTACCTCGTTGGTTGGATGCCGCCACAACTATTAAGGTGACCAGTAACGAACAACTAACGAATAGAAACAGAGGTCATACTCGGGTCTTAGTTATAGAAAGTGGCAATATTATGAGCGATTAATTGCAACTTGACTTGCAGGGGGAAGCCGAACAAAGGCAGAACAACATAAGATCCATTTGCTGCCTGAACACGGTACGATTTCTGCCCTAGAATTTTCTGCAAACCATTTTCGGGCAAAAAGCCTCCACTGGTTACTGGGTGGCACGATTTGTACTTTTATTGCATTTGCATTTTGTACTTTTACTCAATTTTGGGTTTACTACCTGTGAGAGAACATAGTTTCGGTAGTATCTCTTGGTATCCAACTGGTAATACGAATAATTTTGTAAAACTTTTGCGTTTTGTTTAGGATAAGGCTCGTATCGTGTGGATGCAAAAATAATCGCGGTATGTTTTTAGCAGTGATAGGGGAATCATTGACCGGCAAAGAACTAAAGAAACATTATGGTAGACTATAGTTCAATCTTTTATTGATTAAATGCAACGACGAAATAAATACGTGTCAGACTATGTATTGTGGCAAAGTGACATCAAAGAGGGTGAGTAAACCTTAACGTTTTTGTTCAGAAAATTTAACATTGACTTTAAATATTAAAAGGTTCATTAAAATGAAGGAACAGCTGTTATTTATACTAGCTATTATTTTTACAGCTGTTAACATTCACTGTTATTTATAAAGTACTCGATCGAGCCGAACACTCGAAATTGAACGAAGAATGTTCGTGTTTCGTTAAGCACGATACAAAGTGACAGGGCTGTGCTTGAACAGTGTTTAAACTGGAAAAATTTCAAAAGTTGGTCTGTCATATTCTGTTAAAAATAGTCAAAAACTCGATAATTTTAAGTAAAAAAATTGGTACATTTATGATCAGATGGACAAAAATTCCATATTTTATTTACCTGACAATGCAAATGCATAGAGGACGTGAGGACTTCTTATATTATTTTTATTTTATTTGGTGTTTTGATTAGAAGTAACAGCTCAATCGAATTCCTTTTCTATATCTTGTTTTAATTTTGTTTTTTTATGAATTTCATCTTTCTTCTTGATGACAATTTTATAACTGTATTAGCAAAGGCGAATGCAAAAGTATGGGAAAACATGAAACATGTTTTTTTAATTCTTTTTCATTCTCTAAATGAGAAACCGAATGAGTGACAGCACACTTCAAACTGTATTCAACTCCTTAGAAACTGCTTTTGGAGCTGACTAAAACTGTGAAGTGAAATTGCTTTTTCTCACTTCTTGATAACACGAGCGTGTCACGTTCGGTAGGGTACCAATAGATTTGCCATTTTTGGAACCTAGATGACGCAGTGTGCGTGCAAGACGTTGTTCGTTGTTCTTCGGTCAAACTAGAACCAACATCGGAAGGACCAACACATCAACCAACAAGGACCAGGAAAACAGTGTGGACGACAGTAAAAGAGAGAACAAGAGAGATTGATTGAAGCTGGAGGAGGAAAGTGAAGGCAAAACTGTCAGGACGCCAAAACAAAGTATGCACATAAATTAAGTTAGATTTCTAGGGCTTGCCGGTAGCAATGGGTATGCGGGTGGATGTGGGTGCGTATAGACGCTTTATGTACGTGTGAGGTGGGAAAGGACGGGATTTTTCCAGCAGTCCACACGAAGGCACCGCAAAGAACAGTGGCAAAGGAAGCGTACCGGAGAAAGGAGTATGTAAGAAATTAATTAAGAAAATTTTCTTGATTACGGTACTCCAACTCCATCGCAACTGCGTCCTCCTTCTGTTTAGCCGGGTCTGAAATTACGCGCGCACACTCTCTCAAACACACACATACACACGCATAGATGCAAGGCGTGTGCGTGGTAGCAAAGAAGGCTGCTTTAGTCTGCGGTCCAGCACGAAACCGCCGCTAGAATAATTCGAAAGATGTATGACCGATGGAGGGACGGCTGTTTGGAAGTAGAAACATAAAACCTACAGTTTTCGTCGCTTCTTTTGCCGCCCTGCTCGGGAAGAGCTCGATAAGGAAGTAGGATGAATCAAAACTGTTGCTACTTTTCGCTCAGAGAGCGTTTTTCCAGAGAACCGAGCATTTTGGGTTGAAGTTTAACATATTCACTCAAATAAAATAAAATTCATTATTACGCTCCTTAATTTGATGAAAGATTGAACCAATTTAACAAACGTTTGATAATAACTAAAACGGTTATGTGCGCATTACAGTCGTCAATTAGTTTTGCGTGCCAATTCATGAAAAGTAGTTGTAAAAAATGCTGGGAATTCAAAATTCAGCTTATGGCTCATGCCACATAACTTGTATAGTTTGCGCTGAAATGAACCACAAATAAATATTAATAAACACACGTATTAGCTATTAGACTAATGATTTCCTAATTTGATTCAACAAGTAATCGTTTTATATAAGTCTATACATTGCTAGTGCAGAGTAATGTAAAGCGGTAAAAGAAATAAACAAAAAAACTTTAAACGAAATAAAACTGTGTCTAGGCAAACGGAACACAACAAATTTTTCTTCAGATTTCGTAAATAAGCATATGTTCGTAGAAGAAGTTAAAGAACGTAAATAAAATCAGAGAGCGTCTGTAAGAAACGGGATTCGAGAGACTGATAAGGCATGACTATTTATTATGGTTGTCTTGTATTCTCACTAATGTAAAGCCAATCAAACCAGTCCAACAACAGTGCGGAGTATTGCATGATTAAGTAAAGGAATTTTCTTGTTCTATACTAGTTCACACTATAAACTACCAGGATAAATTAATACAAAATAACCTACCTATCAATAAATTTTATGAACGGACAGTCAATTCGGCATTTCAAGATATTTATCGGTATGCCTTTAGTATGATTCTCAATAAAATTTCCATTTAAATATTATGACAATTTTAAATCGTGTAAATGAAGTATAATTCATGTTGATGATTTGTAGTTAATAGATTTTATATAAAATTAATACGATTTTGCTTTCCCAAATCCTAACACTCTCTTAGCCCGACCAAGTTAATAATAACAAGTGAAATTGTTTAGTCTAAAGTCAAAAGACCCATCATATTTGCCGAATCTTCCTCACAGTTCGTACGCCACGTGCCATAGTTTTCAATTTATTCCAATGTGATCTTTGGTGCTTGATAAATGGGTACAAACTTAATAGACTTTCTTACAGCTTGTTTCTGTTGAGGTTCATTCACCATTGTCTGTGTTAAACATGGGAAAGGAAAAATCCCAACTGTTAGAGCCAGGAGCGTACGGATGCTCGAAGATAGGGCGAAGGAGCACCGAACACCAGCTGCTTTAAATGGGGTTGTCGCAACAGTGGGAAGATGCTGCAGGGGCGAAGTATAAACCAATCAAAAGCTGAGAGTATATTTTGTGTGGCTATTTTTATCGTCGCAAATGAACCGTATAATTACAATATCAAATTGAAATTCCATTATATGGGGAACTGTCTTGAAATTTGAAGGTAAGCTTTACGTTATTATATAATAATGCTGACGAAGAGATGGTGATGGCGACGATGACTTGTTCCCTTCTGCGCCTGAATCCCGCAACCAGACGTTCTGTTAGTCGGTGCTTTAGCGTGTGCAATGTGGACATAACATGAGTATCTAATAGAATGCTTCCTCAAATGTGATCCGAGGTCAATGATAAGAATGCTGGCCAGTAAAGGAAGGCCAGTACGTAGAGCGAACGGTGAATGTCATTTTATGCCCATTTCAATACTGTAAAACAGTCACTGAAAGAAGAAGAGCTGGGTATGTATCTCTCAACAGAAGCTGGCTATGCAAACGGAAGCACTCTACAGCATTGTCGGATAAAAGTTAACCTCACTGCACCGCACAGAAACGAAACGATTTAAAGGATTTCCTTTTACTGCACATTGTTGCACTATGGCTTTGGATCAGATGAAAAAAATTATTTGTAATATAGGAAACGTTATAAAAATTGTAACATAAAATTTACTGAAAAATAGATTTTTTATTCAATCGAATTATTTCAACCGAATAATTCAACATTATTTATCCCAAGTATGAGGGTAAGTATTCGACTTATGGCCAAATATTGTCCATTCTCATGCCATTTGATTCCTCATGTGCAGTATAAACAGTACAATGTGGTAGAACATGGAGTCGAAATAAACTCAAGTTCATAAATACGCAGTGACCGAGCAACCGACTATGGTGCCACTCGTGCTGTGAGGGGCAAGAGTGCGAGTTGACAGCAAAAGTAGAAAAGCTTTTAATTGCATTCATTCACTAAAATTACAGACATCCATTCTTCTTGCTTCAGACATCATTAGGAAGCACTTTGCCTGATCGTTTGGTTTTGTTCTGCTGCTTTGGATTATTTACCGTGTGGAGTAGAATGAGAATGGTTTCTTCATTCGCCAAAAAATACACATTCACAGCAGTTGCGTTGAATGGCGGCGAATTTTGGAACTCGGGGATCTTTATCGTTTTTTTTTAATACTAAAGTTAAGTCATTATATGTTGGACAAAAGGCATTATATGTATGTTTATATAAGCGAGTATTTTTAAAATTCGTGTTCAAAGTAAATATGTTGGATTGTATTTATTTGAAGCACCTTTACTTGAAAAAACAAACATCACACACACATATCAAAAGATCAAACAAAGTATCATTGAGAGATTTTACTTATGTAGATATAAAAACTGACTATCTGATTTTGACATTAGTATAGAGTCATACGTGAAAAGAATCATCAAAATCATTATCTATTTTTCTATTCAAACGATTCTCCCACGTTCACTGCTCGCGATCCCCCATCGTCGCACCAGTTATGGATCAGGTGATCCTTAACATCCATGGGCAGATCGTTTAATGAGGTTTACCCACTGTTTGACTTTAACATCTCGGTACAATCTTTCAAAGGCAGAGTGCTCACCAGGTGACCTCAAACATAATGCAATCCAATACATTCGATACATCATTAAGGAACTTTTAAACGAGAGTGAGTAAAATAAGTCTTGGTTTGACATTTATCTCGCTCAGTGTTCTTGTTTACACTTTGTGTGTACTGCTGCATCTAGCTCATAACTTTTGGTTTTTTAATTCGTTTCAAAAATAATTCTTTAGTGATATTTTTTTTGGATTTGTAATAAAGTTGTGTGAAGAAATGCTCAGGCATTATTCGTTCCCAGCACATGTCAGAGAACTATCGTTGGATCAAGAATTCTTGAATAAATAAATAGTTCCGTCCCAAGAAGAGCTTTACAAGAGCAAACGTTTCTATTCTTTGCTATAAGAAACACACGTCATGGAGAATACGAACAGAGCTAAGGGAATCAGTTCCAATATGACCGCTAAATGGTTTGACTTTGATTGCTCGTTGCACACACATTGGTAACGACTAAATTTTATGTGATTTATCTAGTTCTATAGTTTTTATTGATTATTTGCATAAGTGTTTATTTACGAATGCAGCGGCATAAAATATAATAAATATTTAAACCTCAATAATTTTATCTATCGTTGATCAAGAAATAGTCAAACAAATAAACAAATAAACAATTATTTATCCTAGTCAGACACCGCCATACACGACAATTTTCCACCGAATTATTATTACGAAGTATACATTTCAGATTAATCGAGACAATATATTTTCTATTAATATAAAAAAAAATTGATTATACGCAATTCGGTTCATAGAAAGCTGTACTGCTCAAAATTAAATTAATTTGAACGTTGATTAAGTGGCTAGTCAAGATGAATGCTTAATATATGACAAACATGTTCGGTATTACGTATGAATTCTCTATAATCCGTAATTACCCCCTTGTTTTAATTTTTATATTTTTACCAACCAACCAATATATTTCTTATTTATGGAATTAAAAAAAAAACAGACAACAATTTCATGCGAGAGAGAATTTCAAAAGAATCGTATATCATTAACAAACGAAGAAAGAAACAAACTCGAATGGTTTCTTCAGCGCTATTTAAAATAAATTCAACCACTTCCAACTCTTTTAACTCTCGTTTTTTTAACCACTCGTAGCTCGTTTTTTTAACCAGCAAATTATTTAATTAAGTTTTCATTTAATTATAACCATCTCCCAGCTACTCGTGGTGAGTAAAATGGCGTCCCCTCGGCATGTGAAGGCGAAATGAAAAGCTAGAGTCTTACCCGGCTACTTAATTACGAAGAGTGTGCAGAGAGGAAACATTATTACGATGATGTTTACATTACAGATTTATTAAATTAATTTCATTATTCAAGAAAAATGATGGATTTTTGGGCAGGCTGCGTCAACCAACACAGCGTTTTTTTCGGTTTTTGCTACCCTAAACATCTAAAAAAATCGCAACAGAAGAAGGATTAGCAAGTCCGAAAGATGGTAAATTTCATCTCAACATTTCAGAAACTCGGTAAAACCTCGGTTCTGCTACTTATAAAAAAACCCCACATAAACATCGCGGCAATTCAAAGGCAACGCAAAATTGACTGACTTCTTGTATGATTGCGAAATGACTGTTTGGAATCCGAAGCTGCAGCACTTTCTTCTTCGATGTGGTGTGGTTGTTTGTCCGTGGGTGTAACACATTGCCTTTCTGCCTTTTGACAGTAGACCGCATGCAACAAGGATCATTATTCGTCGGAAATTAGTAACATTAGCAGCAACGCTGGAGTGAAGCGGTTTGCGTTGGCGAAATGTAATTTCAATTACGTTCTCTTTTCTTTTCGATGTGAAGATTAGTATTATTCTTGTTCTTATTATTGTTATTATTATATAATTATATTTCTGATGCCATGGCTTCCTAGCATGAAACGGGGTGGCACGATGGCACCTCCACTTCTGACGACTGCTACGTGCGAACGTAGTGAGTTGAAGGTAGAAGCTATATCCACTGGGAGTATTTACTGAGATCCTATGCTCACAATACGCTCTAATTGGCTGTTATTTCATACTGCTGACACTCATACACACATACTCTATTACTTGCCAAATCAAAGGACTACATTAAATAAACTACATTACCATAACTTTGTTGCTGTATTTCATGCGTGTCTTTAACTCAGTGTTAATCTTATCCGAGAATGTGATTAACGCATGGTTGCAGCGCAAAATTAACAAGCTAATTATGTTCCTAGGCTGGTCTTTTTCACTCTATTATATTACGTTTAAAGTAGCACAAATGTCGTACAAATATGTATGAATAACAATAAATAAGAATAAATTAAAATAATCATATCAATTATATTACACTTACAGTACATGAATTGAATTTACTATTTGTTTACATGTTGCACATTGATATTGTTCACAACATGACTAAATAGTCATTTTACATTTCAATTTCATTAGAAAACTACGTGTAAAGGCCCGCGTCGCCATTTAAACTAATGAATGAATTGATAGAGCTCTTTCCGAAACTCAACTGGCTAAAAAGAGTGAGTGAGCCTTGAACCACGGAGAAAAGGCTCTGCAGTATTATGTCCGGCTATATGTCACTAATTGAAATCGGTACATAAACGCGTCAAGGCATCAAGCCCTAAGGCAGCCACATGGAAAGGTTTCTGATGCTATTATCGTTTTATGGAGGACCAATACTGACTTACTTCTCCATCGTTGATGATGATAGTGATGATGGTGATGACCGGGGATTGATTCATTGGTCGTTGTTGCCGACTAGAACGACTGCCAATGTCGAGGATACTTTCGCTAAATTCGTGCTAGAAAGGATAGGTTACGGATGAGTCTGGTCGAAAACGGCACCGAAAAGTTCAGCTGAAAATGGAAATCTTTCAATATAATTCACTTTTCCGGTTCGGTGACAGTTTTGAATTGACTTTCTTCAGGAACCCCTTTTTGGCCGGGAGGTTGATAGTCGAGCATTTTTTCTTCCTTTTTCTTATGTGTCCAATTTTACCCATTTCCCTCACTATAGCCAAACATTGGATATGGCAAGAGGGTTGGGGCTATACTGGCGAGTTGGAATTGTCGTATGGATAGTTTTCCCTCGCTTTAGAAAGCTAACCTCACAAATGTCTCTCAAGGATCAAGTGGTACAACTGGTTGACCGGAAGGAAAAACTGTGATGGACAGTGAAAATAACGAAGAATTTATCCTATTTCGTCCGCACTCACACACGGCGTAGCTTCATTTCGTTATATACTATTCTACTGTGATTGTCTTTTGCTTTGCCCAGCTGGGTACAATTGGCTGGGTTGCTTGTCCTAGTATTATTTCTCACTCTCTCTCTCTCTCTCTCTCTCTCTCTCTCTCTCTCTCTCTCTCTCTCTCTCTCTCTCTCTATCTCTCTCTCTCTCTTTTTCACACACACACATACACAACGGAGGAAGTGGACTTTTGGAATGAATTGAAGTTTAAAATATCACACATTGATTCAGACTACAGTACAATTTCCCAAATGTTCCAAGTGAATGTTTACGTATTTTTTTTCTTTTTGGCCCTGTTTCGTCCACTGCCGTTTAAGGATGGATCTATAAAGTGTTAGACACAATTGCACGGAAAACAATGTTCAGAGAATACCGAATGCCTCGCTATTTACCATGACCGTAGGTGGATAGATCAAGTTGGAGTGCCTTGGAACCGACAAACAATGATAAAGTATCGAAAAAAGATCCCAATAAATAAAACAACAATTTTCAATATCCATTAGCTGGCAAAGAGCACAGCTGAACCCAGCTTTTCTACCGATCGGAGATAGATGTGCCTCAGGAAACAGCAAAACCGTGTTCCATAGTTTTCCACTTTTTATGTCTTTGTTTTTTTTTATGTTAGAAGCTATGTTAAGAAGAAAGAAAGGATGTAAAACTGAATCAGAAAGAGTAGGGAGAGAAAAGTAATTGAAATAGAATGGACCGATGGCAGCTTATCGTAACTAATAGTGCCATTGATGGTCACAGCAAAATCACAAAACATTTTTATGTTAATTAAATTTTGTGAAATTGTATGCACATCGAAAACCTATTCCATATATTTATTTATAAGTAACATTAGACACTATTGCTTATTAAGGATTCTATTGTCTTCGCACTTATATCCTCATTTAACTCTATAAAGTTTATCATAAATTCAGTGCATATTGATGATGTAATACTTTCCTTCTAGCTTTGGTTAATAGTACAGTTGAGAGTTTCATATTTATGTCCACACGCATGAACTTGTGTCCCGGTGCAGATAAGTTTACAAGCTAGGGACTGGAGGATGATTGCTTTTCCATGTCTTTACATTAACGAGATTTTAGTAAGAAAATGGAGCATCATTCAGCCAGCCAAATAAATTACGTAATCGATTACGTCCATACTGCAACGAAAACCTTTTAAGAAAATTGATCAATCAGTGAACAAAATTAACACCTGCATGCAGCAATTTCAGAACTAGTTCAGAATTAGATAATTTACTGACAATATAGTACTCTTTATAAGGTTTTTTATTAATTTGAAAAGCAAGCTCAACTAGAAAAAATGGCTTAAATTTTTTTTTACTTTATTTTTTATTGTAAGAAACGTTGTAAATTATTAATAATTAATTTTTCTTCATATAGCATTCATATCATGCTATATTTTGTATTAAATTGATACATAAATTAAAAAGTCTCACTCGGACGTTAGGACGAACAATTTTGCAAACATGGAACACACTTTTACTTGCAAATAGAAAATCAAAAGATGATGAGACGAATACTACATAATTCAACCAAACTTGTTTGTATTATTAATCCATTTGAGAAATATTTTAATTAGATTTACAATGGGAATACGTCACAAGTTGAAAGTAATTAACCACATCCCTTCAAGGATTTTCCCTTCCTGCGATTCTTTTGTGACATTTCATGCGGTCTGAATGTTTAACATTAAGTGCCTTTGGTGAACAGCACACATGGAGTTGATGTTCCTGTTTGTTTGTGTCTATGAATTGATTGACTGCTCAGAAAAGTAAGATGCTGTGCTGCTATCAGCAGCACAACATGATAATTGGAGTGAAAGTTTTATCAAAACATAGTGAAACTGAACACTTCTCAGTAATTATCATTATTATGCTCCCATAAACAGCTTACGAAAATAAAAACCACTTTTTCTTTATTATGTTATTTTTTTCAGTGTGATACGTTGTGTCAAAATTACTACGATTGCAACCCACTCATATGTTACAATTATGAAAAAAATTTGGCCATTACGACTGGTTTTTGTTAGTTGAAAACTTACCAGCAACATTTTCAGTGCTGTGCATTCCTGACAATGACCGATTTATGACTTTGTGCCGCAACGTAATGATTTACACAATCATGATCTAGCTCACAACCCCGTGTTCGTCCATTCATAAAAAGTTTTGTAAATTATGCTGCAAAATATTAAAAACAAAAATTAATTAGATTAGTGAAAATGATGTTCGTGAGTAAAAATAAAATAAAAAAAAACAAAAAAAGAAAATTTTTGAAGGAAATTTATTTTTAGACTGGTAAGAGTAGTAAACAGTAAAGAGTAAGCATTACAGTTATTCGATTAGCTAGCTGTCACTAACTGAGTATTCTGTTATGGACACATCAGCAAGTCACAGAGCGTCAAACCCTATTAGTGGTCAAGGCAAGTACATACCAACGGTTGTAAAGCCATATAAGAACAGTTATTATTTAGTTTCTATGGGTTGTTATGAATCAGAATGGATCGTTTGGCTAGTTTTGAAGTGCGTTTGGATGTTTTGCAAGGTCATCTACATCATTTGAACCTACTTTTTGTAATTGAATATTCTATATGTTGTTTAAATAATTTTCATTGCATGCGGTAGTCGCACATGGCGGATTTTTTTTATTTTTAATTTTATACTAGTACACCACAAGAAAATAATGTTTTAATGAAAGCACTAGCAAATCCTGCTGTATTCTGTTCAGTTGAAGCAAATTATCAGCCATTTTCAATTGAGTACAAAAAATCATGCATCAAGAATAGTTTTCTTTCCATTTTTACCTTTTAAAATGAGTAAAAATATTATTTTATTGTTCTTGGGAGGCATCAACGCCTATGTTATTAAGCCAGATATAAGAAGAAGAAAAAGGAAAAGAAGAATTCTTTTTAAAACATCATTTCAAAAAGTTTCCAATCTTTCTTGACAAACTATGTATGCTATAGCAGGCTTAAACCTAATAATCTAGGCGTTAAACCTGAGGCGTTTAGTTTGCGTGTAGTTTTGTATGTGTTGAAGTGTTGAAATGTTGTGAGTCACCAACTTTCTAATTTCATGCGAAAATTTGGTAAATATCGATTGATTGATAACATTCGTAAATGTCAATTTTCAGTGCAACATGTTAATTCGACTCAGTTACATGGTTATGCAAGATAATTTCGGAGGTATTTAATTACTTGATGGTGCGTGCTAAAGATTTTTGAAAAGACAATGAAATATGCAGGTGATTTTTAACTCCAAGACACGAGAAACTGATAAAGAACCCATAGCGATCCTGGGACTGATCCCAAACGCATCCTAGAATTTCACAAAACTCATACTGGACTGGAGCCCATACCAGAACTTACACTGAACCCCATATCGGTTCTGGGACTAATCCTAACCCTATACACATCCTGTAATATATACTTACTGATACTTGAACTGATTTAATTTAAACTGATGAACTTGAACTGATACTTGAACTGATTTAAAACCCAAACGCATACTGGTCCTTGAAATGATTATGATTCCATATCGGTCCAGGAACAGATCCTGGACTCCATTCCGGTTCCTGATATTGTTCTCTTTTTAATTGGGAGCAAAACTAATACCGGCTGTTGAATAGCCTTGTTTCCATCAAACGATTCCTGCTTGAAATTTCTGTCAAAATTACAGTTTTCTATGGCCCCGGAAATCGAACAGGGTTCGACGAATTATTTTGGACGTTCTTTTTTGGAAGGCACGAATCATCGTTACTTGTAATTCTTTGACAGATGCAAAGAAAAATTGTGCATTTTGCTATATAAACTTAGTTTTGTGATCCCTGCGCATAGGATGTGTCTAAGTGTTTTAAGTGATTTCAAAACGATCAAAACATGTATAATAGCGTGTACATATGAAATTGTCATTTTCTAATTCATAAAAGAATCTTGTCATGTAAACTCAAAAAAGTTTGCGAATCTTTTTTTGTTTTAATTTTTGGTGATGGCAAGGGATTCGCCTTCAAACAACAATCGTTCTGTTGAAAGTTACCGAATTGTAGTTTTTTAATTGACACAATTTACAATATGGAAAAAAAGAAATGATTTGTTTTTCTCAATGGGCCATCAAATTTTAAACTTCTTCTTCTTCTTTGGCACAACAACCGCTGTCGGTCAAGGCCTGCCTGTACCCACTAGTGAAGTGAGCTTGGCTTTCAGTGACTTATTGTTA
>KI920870.1:8035-19364 GCA_000473525.2 Anopheles melas | reverse complement strand
TCCTCCAGCGAGATACCGCTGTCACACGAAACGCGATCACCAGCGGGCTTCAAGTGCGTCGTCTGCTTCTTCGGCCGGGCGTACGACTGATGGATTGCCTCCTCAACGTCGTATTCGTTGTTGGTACTACTGCCACCACCACCACCACCACCATGGCTGCTCATTTTGTTTTCCCACCCACCCACGTTGATATGTTGCGCAAACTTCGGGGGCGGTTGCCTTCGTTCCACGTCTCACAGTTCACTTCTCACGAGGCGAAGATGATCGTGGGGCAGGAAAAAAAGACGATTCAACGGAGTTGAATGCGAAACGAGATGATGAGACGTCGACTCTACCGCACACACAGTTTCTACTGACTTCACTCGGCTCGGTTAGGTTTTATCACGAAAGTGGACGCACACACGCACACATGAACACACAGAGCAGTGTAATATTTTTTCCTTTATTCGTGCTATCTAACGGCTGTGTTATCGTCGTCTTTTCGCGAGCCCCACTTCCAACTACGTGCTCGTTGCGATCGGCAACCCCTCCACACGAGCACACTTCGGAGAGCTGCTGACACGATACTAATGGGTTTGGGGTTGAAAAACAACAACCGTTTTTTTTCTCACTTCACTCTTCTCACACTGTGCATGCGGAAATTTCTAATGCTCAACACTCCCCCGCACAACCGGTAATGGCACTAACAGACACTTGCACAGCACACAGACTCGTCGTAGAACACCACCGATCTGATCGGGTTCGCAGATCGGTGTAGCGTGATCAAATCACTTTCTCCGGTGATGCTTTTCTTTCGACTTTTCCCCGCGTACTTGCAAACACACATGGAAGAAAGGTAACTACCACCGTTCAGCGGTCCGGTCGGAAACCAAAGCCCTAAACCGACGACGACCGCCACTGCTAATCGGCGAACAAATACTGGACACCGGAGCGCGAGTTGCGCGACACACACCGAGTGCGGCGGCATTCCGTGACTCAGTTGAATGGCCGTCCGGGCCGGGCAAGTGTGTGCGCGCATGCATGTGTGTGTGTGTGCCCATTAGGGGGTTGGTAATTGTGCTGTGTTGTTGCCCGCGAGACAGTTTTTCCTCACGCTTATGCCAGCGGCGCGTTAGGCCGCAACAGGTGTGTGGCAGTGACGTCTCGATCGTTATCACAAATCGCGGCCTGTGTGCGTTTGGGGGTTTGAGGCTGTGGCCCGATCGCTGGAAGATTACACATTGTCGGTATGATACCGCTTCCAAACACGCAGCGCTAGTCTGTGTACGATCGATTGGAAGTAAAGTTCCAGTGCGGTGTGACGGCTATGGGTTGCGCGAGAACGGTAGTTTCATTTGGTGTCGATCGTGACGGTTTCTATCGTGTTCAAAGCTGCGGTTGTTGTTGAAAGGTTGTTCTTATCGTAGAACAAATTAACACAACTATTAGAGAGGACTTTGAACGTGCTATTGTCGAGAGTGAATACAGCTGGGACGGAGGTTCAGTAGATGTTTAGTTTTAGTTTCTATTACACAGAGCACCCATTTGTTTAGCTAGAGATTGGTACATGTTTTATCAGCTAATTTTACGGCTAGTTTTCAATATTTAGTTGTATTATGATTTATTTTTATTTTTATTTTTTTTAGAAGAAAGTAACCCATTTAGCAAATAATGAACATGGTCTAATAGATGGTTTCGTCTTACTTTTGATCTTGTTTATTTAAAAGTACAGTTTTTCCCCAAGTTACGCGAATAATGCGTTCCAGGGACATTCGTGTAACTCGGATTTTCGCGTAAGTCAAATATCACGTTTTACAGCTAAAATATTCTAGATTAATAATGTTTTTTGATTAAACTTAGTTTATCTATGCAATTTATTACGTATTTGATGTAATTGGTGTAGAAAAATGGGGATTTCTGGTTTTTTGGTCTTCTAAAGCTTAAAAAAAATGCAAATATTTTTCTTAACTGTTCAAAATAAAAATTCACGTAACTTGAATTCGCGTAACTCGAGTGTCGCGTAACTCGGGGAAACACTGTATTCAAATATTGTTTGTCAACATTTTTGTTAAATAATCCAATTAATGTTCAACCTTAGAAAACAAAAAAATCGTTATTTTGAACTCCTCCATGAGCTGTAAAACACCATCGTGATGTTCAAATCGTGATTAATTAGTTTAATTGAGAAACGATACAGAAATACCATAAAAAATTTCAAGATAAATAGCCCTATAGCTATTTTGCAGGAAATTCCCTGCTCCTAGAAGCTGTGTTTATTTATTTATTTATATATTTATTTATTACAATTTAGTCAAGAAAAAAAATCTCTATCGTTTATCCAAGTATCTCAAATCAAACATATCGGTACGGCCTACCGCTCGGGATGCATGCGATATTCCACGCTATAATTCCACCACGGCACTGCAATGATAACATACGAGCCCTCGCGCGCACACGCACACAGCCACGCACGCGCACACTTTCCATTCAACCGTACTAACACCATACCACCCGTGACCGGTACCGGCCTCTTCCCAATTAGCGGTATGTGCCGTGGTTCCGTTTTTCGGGGGAGGACGGAATGAATTTTCCTCGTACGTGCCAACACAGCTGAGTTGTAACGGTGTGCGTTTGTGCAGTGATAGATGGTGGGTAAGACATTGGACATTTCCATCAAATATTGCGACGCTATCGATAGATAACGCGCTTCCCGTGGTTTGTGTCGAACATCGGTACCGATGACTCAGCGCAACCATCATTGATTTTCGTAACAATTTGCGTTATCAGCGATATCGTTTTCACATTCCTGAAATGGGGTTGCATTGGGTTGTGAGGGCCTTCGAATTTCGGGAAGTCCCCGAGCGATGGAAGGTAGATACATGAGTATACAATGGAAAGTATAATTTATTTGCTGACTATCGGTTACATCACTCTCTTCGGCGTGTGGAGTTGCTAGGCTTTAAAGTTATGCCCTTCCCTCCGCTATCACTGCCCTGTGGTGTCCTGTGACAAGTGCCACCTCTGCACCCCCTTTTTCAGGTGACGTAGAAGAACGATCGTCGCTTTTCCCGCTCCTTCTGCTTCATCTGGGTGGAGAGTGTAGTGTACTGCTCGATCGTGAGGTAGCGCAGGTGGCGGGACGGGAAGATCAGTGTCGTTTTTCGACTGTCCAAGTAGACGTACCAGACGGTGCCGCTACGCTTACTCGTCCGTGCCGAGACCTTCGTGTACGGACAGTAGAAGGTGACACTGCTGTACGTTTCCACCTTATGCTGATGTGGAATGGAAAAGAGGAACGCTTATTAATCACATTCAGCGTCTATCCAACGCCCTTAATTAACACGACACTTACCTGTTCAGCACTGATCTTCATGCAGAGCAGTCCAGTTTTGGTGAGTAGCAAACGGAACAGTGCATACGATCCCTCCAGCTTTACGATCTCGGAGTGCTTCACCAGTCCAATCTCGTTCAGAAACTGCACATCCATTATCAGCTGACGGATCTGATAGTTTTCATTGACCCGCCGCTGCACCAGTGCCATCTGCTCCTGCACGTACCGCAGCTCGACCGTCTTAAACTCGGAACAGTCGGTCCGGTCTTCCTCCCGCTGAGCCCACGCAACACTGAAAAACTGATGACACCGGTTCACGTACTTGATCGGCAGATAGAGAAAGGCATCGATCGTGAGTGTTGTCCCATTAGCACCACCACCATCACCCTTCTGCTGACTGCTCGAATACTGCTCGAAGCTCATCAGCATCGACTCCACCGTCTTCACATGCTCGACGTAGCGCAGAAACACGTCGAACTCGCTGCGCCGGAAGCAGTCCCGAAACACGCAGCAAAGGTACTGCAGATCACTGTCGTAGCTGAGCCGCTCAAACTCCTGCTCAAACAGGCGCCGATTGATCGCGCACTGAATGCGCAACATCTCGTCCAGTATCTCCACCATCTCTTCCAGCTGACCGGCCACATCTTCCGGCAGCGTGCGGATGTAAAGATTCGTACACTCGTCCAGCGCACGCTCGAAGTGCTGCTGAAAGTGTAGCATCGTCTCGATCGACCCACACTCCGACAGGACACTGCCAGCGCGGTGCGCTGAGCCGGTAGCGGTCGAGTCCTCTTCCGCTGCGGCCGCTGCTGCCGGACTGCTGAACACGCTCAGAAAGCTCGAATCGCTCGTAGTGCTGGAGAAACTGCTGCGGAAGCTGGAATTGCGGCGTGAGAATGTGTCGCGCAGCATTGCCAGCGCCTCACCGGCAGCGCCATCGACTGCGAAGCTTTCACGCTGATCTCTTCGATCGATGATCGTCTTGATCGCCATCATTACGTCCGGTAGGTGCGTTTTGCCCGGACTCTGTATGTTAACCTTCACCTCAATCTCTAGCCGTTCGTGGCGGCGGGAGGAAAGCTTTAAGATCTGTCGGTTGGTAAAGTCGAACTCCACTTCCTGATGCGTGTAGTGGCCACGGTACGTGAGAGATTTGAGGTCGAGCTGTTCGGTGTAGATCACGCAACGCTCGAACACAAACAGACGGCCCTGGTATTGGCGCTTCAGGCGGAGATCGTTGATAAACACGGGAAAGACACTGCGGAACTTGCCCTGGTGAAGAATGTTGATCTGGAAGAGAAGGAAAAATAGTTAGCAAGGGTGGATCTTAAGGTATTTGTGTAACACAGTACTTACCGGTTTATTGTGATCTACGTGTTCGTTGTCTTTGGGATACAGGAATAGTACCTGATTGTCGTGATTTTGATTTCTAAGTACGATGGCTGGTTTGGGAACACCGAAGCGTGATCTACGTGTTCGTTGTCTTTGGGATACAGGAATAGTACCTGATTGTCGTGATTTTGATTTCTAAGTACGATGGCTGGTTTGGGAACACCGAAGCCCAACTCAACCTCATCATCTTCAGCCTGAAATCGATCCAAATTTCACGGTTTGTGTCGCAGTCTTTCACCTAAAGTCGCTCTCCATTCTTACCTTTTCACACTGCAGAATATCGTTGACCGTAACCGACTCGTTCATGATCCCGATCAGCGTCTGCAGCCGCTTCTCCGCCACGCAAACTTTGTGCAGCTGCGTGTTCCTGCTGATCGCACCCGGCTTCTTTACCAGCTGCTTGAACAGGCTCGTCAGCAGCAGCTGGTACCGGGGCAGCCGCTGTATCGGCTGCAGTATCAAACTTTTCACCCCCAGCTTATCGCCGTGCTGTTGCTGATGCTGGCGAAAGAACTCAATATGCTGCTCGCACAGCCGCTGCGACTTCGGATGGTACATGGAGTACAGTACGTAGCCGTAAAAGCTGTCGTTGTCGAGAAAGTGCACGAATGCGTCCGCAATCAGCTCCACATCGTTACCCGCCGTCAGCAGCCGCGGTAGAAAGGCATTTCGATGGAACCGATAGATGTACTGCAGGTTGCCGAACAGGTGATACTTTTTGCCGCACAGTTCGGGTGGTGTGTGGTCGGTAAACACGGCGTCTATGTAGGTGGCGATACCCTTCTCAAGCGTGTTGATATAGTTCCGCTCCGTGTCGAGCAGCTCTTCGATTAGGAACGAGATTTTACTGCAAATGAAAGCAAATCAATATTGCAGGTGTTATCGTGGTGTGATAAGCGTGATAGTTCCGAGCGCGGGGGAACGTGTGTAACAGCTTACATGTCAATATCATTGGGAAGATGGTGCGGTTCCGGTGACTCGACCGGGCTGTCTCGGAATGCGACACCTTCGTCGAGGGAATCGACCGAAGGGGTGATGCGTACGTCGGTGGGATGTTGTACAAATGCATCCACAAACACGCTATCGGAGTCGGTCGAAGAATGGGAGGTGTGGGATTGGACATCATCATCATGATCATCTTCGCCGTCGTTGCTTAGGTCGATCAGATCGTAACCGTGCAGTATCCGATGCAGTTCGTATGGTGTGAAACGCAACGAGATGATTGTGTTTGACGCCTCTGCCGGTTGATAGCACTCATCGAACGGTGTCACTTCAAAGTCCCTGGAAAAGGATGCAAAGCCTCGTTTAGTAATGATTTTTACACATTATGGAGCGCGTCTTCACTCACGGACTGTAAGAGTTTAGATGCTTGGCATTTTCCTCCGAAAGTCGCAAGTAGATGAACTCGTTCCACGTATCACACACATCGTCCACGTCCGGTAGAGAGTCCCTCTCAAAGTCACTGCAATTTACGTTCAGAGTACACAAATGATCAGCTTTTTAAATATATACTAGAACACATTCGCTCTACTTACGAACAAATGCTCCACCGACCAGAATCTTCACGATCTACGGTAGGGGTGCCAGCCTTCTTCATTCCGGCCTCTTCAGTCGACAAACTGCAATTCAAAACAGAACACAAAAATCCACTCAGCGATTGTGCAACAGGTAGTTCGCTTTGTTTGTCGCTGTACATCATTGTACCGCGAAATATAATCTCGATTAGATGCATTCCTTCGACTCTTTGAATAGCTTTAAGCGATAAGCGCTAAGCGCTCGCCGAAAAAATCAATGCGACGCGAACAAAAACCCACTCCCGGAAGCATAACAGGGTGGGTTTAAGGCTAGATGGATCCGATTGTTAGTACGCCATCTGATCGTATCGATCAAAATTGGAAATTGGCAGGTAGTTCCTGCATTTCATAGGGCTTATGGGGCGTTTTGGTGTAAACTTCCGGAGGCGGTGCTGAGTGATTGATATTTTTGTCGTGGAAAGGCGCGTACACTCCCATTTTTACGTGGCTCATGTCCGGGAAGTGTTGGCTTGTGACGCATTTAGAGCGAAGTATTTGGCGCATTTTTGGAGAGTCATACCGCGTATGACTCGTGCTTGATGCGTCTGATTCTAGCTTGATTCTAACACTGTAGTACACTTATTCGTTAATTTGAGAAGGAACTTTACATGTCAAGATATGAAGGTAGTTAAAGCACTTCCTAACTATTCCACTGGCGTTATCTTATGTCCAAATTCCCTTCACCCAGAAGCTTAAAAACACATGCGATTGAACAGGTCGTTCAACTTGTATCACACTTACAGCTCACAGTAGTCCGGGCCGATCTTGAAACGCACCAAAAACACACCCTCATCGTGATGGCCAGACCACGGGTTCTTTACACTAGTTCGAGACCTTCGCTTCATTCACGGTCACGTCGGTTTTCACTATCACGAACGATTAACAAAGTATCCTAAACAACTTCCTCATTAAACAACATTCACACCGTGCAACATAATCAGCTGGCGGGACATTCCACGGACCACCCAACAAGCGAAAATATTCCCCGACCAATCAATCGATTCCTTCAGCTAAGCCTTTTTAGTGTAGCCGTTGTGGTGTGGAGCAAACCATAATAAACAGCGTTTTACCTTACCGTTGGCTAAATTCTGCCCTATCGGCGCTTATCTTATCGCGCCCGATAACGGCCCACTGGACGTCGGTGTCATCGCTGTTGTCACTGTTGTTGTCGTCCGTAGCCATGCTGGAGCTGAGCGAGAGAGACGATGCCGCAGCCGAGCAGTCCGCGGACTGGTTGGAGGAGCTTTTTTGCGCGGAAAGCGGCACCATATACCAGGTCCGGGCGCTCGAGCTAGAAGGCTGATCTGGTACTGGCACGCCACCGCTGGAACTGGATGTAGCGCCCGGTGCCGCCTCATCTCCAAGCTTTCCCTTCCGAAGGCGGCCCGAAAATCGACCCCCGAAATTGCGCTCCAACGTTTCTGCTGCGCGGGTTTCCAGCTTGCTCACCAGATGGCGTACGCTAATCTTTCGAAGGCTATCTGTGGAAGTTTGGCAAAAGAAAGCTGCATTAACGTCTGAATACACTGCAAACACTCCTTGACCACTGCTGACTAACACTGACCTCTTTTGCGCGTTCTTCTTACAGGTTCCGGAAGCACTTCAATCTTCTCCATCGAGGATGCTGCTGAGCTTTCGCTGGGCTCCACAAGGCCCATCATTCTACTAATCGTAACGTATCGTGCACTCATGTTGATGAAGATTGTCCCACCCGGCGATTGTCACTGCCCGTGTGCCCTTGGCACATTGCCCCAATCGTACACCGAACTACGCCGAACTCTTCGCAAACACCGTTGCCGCGAGCGTACAAGATGTCGGACAAAACGGACGCAGTTCTTCTCACCTGCACGGAAAAATGGTATCTGAGGGCACAAAACCTCCGTTGTCTATCTGATGGAGGCCCGGGACCAAGGTTTCGATACGATCCCCCTAGCGCAAGGGGAAGCATGTTATCGCGTCCACACTCATTTAGCACCGCGCTGGAGATGTGGTGAGGTAGGACATCTGTTCTCACACACTATTGTAACTGTACGTTTAAAATACGTAGGCTTCTGATATCTTTATTTTATCGTACCATAGGATGATAACGTGGCACCAGGTCCAAAGCATACTCTTCCTCACACAATGATAGCGCCGGACACTTGGTACGCAAGCGGGTTGCAATTGCTGTTTAAAGTCTAGGTTTAATTAATGACTAATAAGCCGAGAGCACTGCACTACTCTCCGAACGGTGAGCTGAAAGGTAAACTCGTGTGAAATTGGTGGGTAATTGGCATTGTTTCATGTAGGTGATAGGGTTAAAGCCGGAGGTACGATGTTAAACGGGCTAATTGCTTCGTCACTCTGTGCCCTGTGCTGCTACTGTTGCTGCTATTTGATAAGAAGAGACGGAGTCAGAAACATCTCAACTGGCAGTAACTTTCAGCTACTGCTCAATAGATGGCGCTAGTATAAATCGCGCACGCTTCCTTTCCCGCAGCCTATTTGGCTCGAGATAAAGATGTTTGTATGTTTGCTCACGGGTAGCTTAATGTATAATCAATTTGAACGCAAATTGAATCGTGCTTGCCTGCGATAGATAATGCGGGGAAGTACACTTTTGCTCACTCTCGTGGTAAGATAAAGTAAAGTCTTTGGATAATTATAGCTACACAATTAGCTACGAGACGGCGTTGCTTTGATAGTGAGGTTTTTTTTGTGCATGTGATGCTGTGCTATTAGTATACTGACTCATTTTGCACTGGTCTGGTTGGTGAATCTCCTTATCCCCTTCATAGTTGGCTCCAACTTCTGCAGAACGGCTACGGCGTTTCCAGGGAGGGATGTTTCCAAAGAACAATCGAGCCAAGAAACACACTCCCTCTCAGATCCCCTATTAAGACGCTATTAAACCCGAATAAATCTTGTCCAGCAAACCAATTTTCTTTGCATGGAGAAACAAATTCTCACTTAATTATTCATTAAAAGGATTAGGACGCCCGCCGTCCGCTTGGGTGTTTGGTTTCTCTGAAGGATGATAAACTTTCCTTCGGACGCCCTTTTCTGCAGCTGAACCAGACACATGCCACACATATACACATGGTGCTGTGGGGGAAGCGTGTGAGGTTATGTTATCTCTGTTTTTTTGGAAAGTAAACACACCCGGGACCTGCTAGGTGCTAGAAAGGTGGTTTGGATTAGATATTCCAAATGAGATATAGCTCTGTTTGATGGTGGAGTGTGTGGAGTGTGCGTATCCTCCTGTGCACGAACACACTTATCGATTCCGGTCACAATTCTGTGTGTCTAATTTTCGGACCGTCCTGCAAAGACGATCGAGAAAAGGGTTAGTTTATTGTGACCGTATTTTGCGTGTGTGTGTGTGTGTGTGTGTGTGTGTCTCCGAAGGTGATTAAAAGCCATTGGGCCGTAAATGAAGCGGCGTGTGCGTTTGTCTAGAAGGAACCGTTCCCTCGCCGTTTTAACAAATGGCCCTGTAATGAGCTGGTAGCTGGACAGAAGGGACAGTGAATTGTTTTAGTATGCCAATGGTGTTGAGCATTCGAAGGGTTTTGGGGTTGGCAAGTGTAAGTGTTTGACAAGGCGAGATTTAATAAAATTCATTAGAATCTGGCTTAAGGTCTCGAGAGACACATGGGCCCGAATATTAAGCATAATAAGGAGAAAATCGCTCCTTCCGAGGAGTTAATAGACAGCAAACTCCATCAGGCTAAGAGGTTATGGTTCGTGTTGAGTATCCGCTAGTGTCGCTTTATTTGTTAAACATTTAATTCGATTGAAAATAACAATTCAATCGAATCAATGTGTGCTGAATTCCTTTTCTTCAATTCGCTTTCGCAGTATCAAAAAAAAACCTTCGTTGACATTCGTTGTGGTGCCGTGACCAGGATACAATTTCAAACTACCACATTTTGCCAAATTAGCTCACTGATTTTACGGCCCGACAGCACGGAATGAGGTACAATTGGAAAATTACGACCTCGTAGTGTTCGTGTTTGAAAACAGCCTACTCGCTGTCTGTAGTGGAAAAATCTAAACGAAATTCGAAACAACTAGCAAATGGAACTTGGAGAAAACCGGACAGAAACAAAACACACACACTCACCCAACGACCTAATAGAATTAATATTCAACCAGCACAATTGCGTTGTGAACCATAACAAAAACAAAATGAAACAAAGCAAACGAAACAACTGCCGCTTGAATGTGTTCGCATGCTTTTAAGAAACTCGCACCATAGTTCCACTTTACTTTCGGATGGCATTAGTTTGGGTTTCGGATTTTTTATTTTATTTTGTTTTTTTTTTTGTTTTGCTTGGTGGCACTGTCGCTCAAGTTAACTTTTTTTTGCAACTAAACAGTATGGGCAAGAACAGCGAGAAGTGGAAACAAAACAAAAAACAGGACATGAAAAAAGTGGCTCCATACTCCAAATGGAGCAACACACAATCAACTTGTTACCCTCGCAAAAAATGGAGAAAAAAGAAACAAATACACAAGAGTGGAAAACGGTTGCGGATGAATGGACGAAACGATGGATGGCCATTGGTGGTGCTATTTTTGTTGTTTTTTTAGCTCCTCGTTCTGTTGTTGCCCGTTCTCCGAGGTAGCATCCGGGTGGCGACTGCTTCTTCTTTCTCTCATACAAATGCAAATGGAAAAATCACAGTATGAAAATTAAATTTCCACCCCTTCTTCGCTTACTTTCCACGTGAGAGGTTGAATATCTTGTCTTTGCTGAAATAGTTAGCTAGTGGTCAGTGGTCGGCAATTTGTAGCTCTCGTGAAAAGATATATTTTTGCTATCATAGTAACATTGTCATTTTTTTCTTTTAACCAGTTTTACTCTCCCTTTGATTGGGACTCCTCTCTTAGCTCTTTCCGTTACTGTCTTCTTTCTTTTTCTTTCTTTCTTTCTTCTTTTATTTCTCAAATTCTTTGCCATAGTTTCCTTTTCGCTCTTCTTCTTCTTCTTCTTCTTCTTCTTCTTCTTCTTCTTCTTCTTCTTCTTCTTCTTCTTCTTCTTCTTCTTCTTCTTCTTCTTCTTCTTCTT
>KI920869.1:0-11552 GCA_000473525.2 Anopheles melas | reverse complement strand
CTTTTATCGTCATGTTGTTATTGGTTTCAGCACGCTGATATTGTAAATATCTCTCATTGGTAAACAACAACAACATCTATTGGGTATTTTCTTCTGTGTTTTTCTTTGGAAAAAACAATCAACGCCTTTGTTTTAACTCATTTTAAAGCCCTCACAGCAGAGCATTGTGATTTATTGCAGTAGCAGTAGTCATCATACCAGAATAGTCAAACCGGCATTATGGGGGGACTTTCCGCATAGAAATCCAAACGCGTCCGTCCTTGTAAGAGGCAGGGTTGTTCCAAAAAATGATGACTAAAGAAATCAATTCCCGTACCAAACGTCCCTATGAAGCAAGGACTTACAATCCGTTGTACTTGTAAAGCTAGTTGCATATTAACATTCACTCTAGTTACCTCATGCAATGATCTTGCTGTCATGAATTTTGTCAACTTTAAAATATCGTCTACCCACACCTCACTGAATCGGGTCAGAACTCAGCCTCATAAAAGGCATCAGCGGTAATAAAATCGAAACAACCCATAAACAGATACCGTAACCTTCGGTTAAAACGTGCTATCGGGTTAGCTCTTGTTTCCGGAAACACACAGAACCCCGTACGGAAACGATATGTCTCGTAGAACCATAAATTCGTGGACACGCAAATACACTGTGTCACCGAGCCACTGGGATGACGACATCGGGTTTCCCGTAACCTCGAGACGGTCGAGCATCTCGAAGTGTTTACTAATTCCCTATCACATATGTATCTTCCGGACGACAGGTAAAAACATCCCACATGGTTTGCCAGCGGACAAGGATACCGGTGCTGGGATTTGCCGAAACAGCTGAGCGTGTCTTCCAGTATGGACCAGCAAAACTTCGACCTCTGGCCGGCTTTTCAAAGTGAGTATCCGTTCCCCTTTTGCACGGTCAATGGTTGCCGCAAACCCGCGTTCCGCGGCCCGTACACGCGTTCAGTGCACGAAGAACAATCGGGTTCCATCGGGTGCGACGACGTGATGATAAGCATTTTAATTAATTACACAACCGATATGCATATGAATGACAGCACGACCCTGCGTCGGCTTCCCGCTTGCGCACGGTTTTGTTTGCACGGTCCAACTAACAGTGCACAATGTGAGTGCCGGTGCAGGGCATCTTTACACGGCACAAACACAAATACACACACCCGATGGCATTCACCTGAAGATGATCCATCGGGTAAGACCTTCCCGTCCGTCTGTCGACCGACAAACAAGAAGCCGCCTGCCCAAATTCAGCAGCCTGCTGTACTTGCCCGGCGCTCCGGTGACATAGAAAACTAGACCCCCGTATCTCAGGTCGTATCAAGGTCGGAATATGAAATTACCAGCATCGCGATGTAGTTGACAGTGCGCCAAATTCGTGTGCCTTGCCCCTCAAAAAAAGGTCGATCTACTACTACTACTACTACTACCGTGCTCGATCGTGCGGAAAAAAACACAGCCGATCACAACTCTTTCATCACATCTTGCGATATGTTTGCTTATGTTAATACGCTACCATTCGCGGCCACTAATTAGACTCTCCCGCCGTATTTGCATATTGACAGAGCCTTCGTTGACTATGCCCTGATGGCGACGTACTTCAGTGCCGGGTGCGTGTACATCGTGTTCATCGCGACGTCCTTCCACGATGTGATCAACCACGAAACTGGAAACGATTGGAGCGTGCGGATCTACATTCTGCTCACGATGATACCGATCCTCCTGATCGGCCAGATCCGCGAGCTGAAGTATCTGGTGCCATTCTCTGCCCTCGCCAACCTGTTCATCGTGGTCACGTTCGGCATTACGTTGTACTACATCTTCAAGGACCCGCTGGAGTTTGACGATAAGCCAATGTTCTCCTCATTTGGCACGCTGCCACTGTTCTTCAGGTATGATGAGTTGATCTGGAGACTTGAAGAAACTTGTTCTAATTTCCCCTATTTTTAATGTTTCAATCCATAGCACGGTCATTTTTGCGATGGAAGGTATCGGTGTAGTCATGCCGGTGGAAAATTCGATGTCGAAACCGCAACACTTCCTGGGCTGCCCCGGTGTGCTGAATACGGCCATGGGAACCGTAATTGTGTTGTACGCCGTGATTGGATTCTTCGGTTATGTGCGTTTCGGCGATGAGTCCAAGGGAAGCGTTACGCTCAATCTTCCACTGGAAGACTCGTAAGTATTGCGATCAGTACATCATCATTATAAGGATCTTTTGCAACAATAATTCCATTTTCCCATTTTTGTTTTGTTCCAGACTGGCAGTGGCGGCACAGATTCTAATCGCCCTAGCCATCCTGTTCACGTTCGGCCTACAGTTCTACGTACCGATGGACATTCTGTGGCGCAAGATTCAGGACAAAATACCAAAGAACAAACACATGATCTCGCAGATTGCGCTGCGCTCCGGCATTATGATCATCATGGGTGGCGTTGGATTGGCGGTGCCCGAACTTGAACCCTTCATCGGGCTGGTCGGAGCGGTCTTCTTTTCCAGCCTCGGTCTGTTTGTGCCGTGTGTCGTCGAAACCGTGTTCCTGTGGCCGAACGAGCTGGGTAAGTTCCGCTGGGTGCTCATCAAGAACGTGATCTTTGGTGCGTTCTCGATCTTTGCTCTCGTGGCCGGTGCGTACGTCAGTATTAAGGACATCGTTGCACTCTACACCGACGATGAAGGACACACGGAATAATGGTGGATCGAGCTGGTACCAAGTACGGAACATCCCTAATTGCTGAGCACACTAGCAATAGTGGAATCCTTCCGCGGAACAAAAACAGTATACACCGGTACTCACACAGTGCGCGTGCCACACTGTGTAGGGGTACAAGCGTAGAGAATAGGCTATTATTTTACGATCGTGACACTTATCGTGGTGTGTATCTTAAATTAAGATACAGATCCGATAGTACCGCCGAAAGAACAAAAGTGTGACATGCGTGCAACAGCGTTGTTGGGTCATTCATTGGCGCAAGGAAGTGTTTTGTGCTTTGCGAACAACGCGCGGCATCGATTTCTATTTATGATTGAAGCGTATGTTTTTCTTCTTCTCTATAACTTACTAGCCATAGTATAAATGCTGTTTTATGTGGAAATAAATCTGTTAATAAAATAAAGAAAAAAAAAACAAGCCCACTAATTTACACAACAATCAATTTTAAGCAGTATGGCCGTTTTGAGTCATTCCTCGTGAAAAAAAACTATTTGATTTGACCCAGTAGGAAGATCACACACTAGTTTTTACACGTTTTTAACGAACCAAGTGGAACGGGTTCTGCTGATATGTGATCAGGCTAAAAATTCGCTCTCTATTTCCAATCCAATACTGTTCAAATTATCGCACAACAGTCCCTATAGAGATCGCGATAAACTGTCGTTCATGAATTCCTTGGTTCAAAAATCATGTTTATAAACGACATACCAAAAAATGTTTTACAATTCACATAAATGATCGCTCCAAGTATAATTCGCATGAACGACGAACAAGAAAGCGTTCATAAGGTTCTGATGATGTTTGCTTCAAATATTGTTCCTACGAACATTCTTCCAAAAATCTTTCATTACTTCCTGCAAACGATCACTCCAAATATTGTGATTATGAACGAAACTACAGGTATAGTTCATAAGTTCCTATGAATTGTCGTTCGAAGCTAATTCCGCACCTTTCAAGGAACGATCGGTTTCAAAATATATATATTTTTTATAGATTTACTCTTTACTACTGTGTGGGCATTTATTAATTCCTCAAAAGTACCTGAGCGTAAGCAACGTAGTCTCCATTGTTACTGGCACAGGTGTTAAAGTCTCTAATCTATTCCGAACCGATCCTGACCCAATAACTACTAAGGATTCTGTTCCGGTCAACGAGCTAATAAGGCATCGTTTCTCTAGAACTGGTCCTGACACAGTTTTTTTTATAATTACGATTAATTGAAATGAGTGTGAGTACTTCCCAAAACAACTCTGAGTAGTAATTCTACGCACAAATTGTGTTCAGTGATGAGCACAAATACTTACGCTTGATAATCGTACAACGTGACTGAGATGAAGGAGCAGCATGGTTGGAATTGTTTTACAACGGAAAGAAAAAGAAATCCCCTATCAAAACCGGTACCAAAGCTCACCAAGCTACGCACTAAAACAGTACAACAGTTCCATATTACACATTACACCATACATACTTCCATCGACCAGTTAAAGCAGTTGGTAATCGAACAAGCACACACTTACAGCTTCCTGTAATCGCACGGCATCGTGTACCGTTGTCGGGTTACTTCTTGTTTTTTTTTTCATTCACACTCAGTTTTAGTTGATTGCCTTATCTTGAACGACATGCGCTCCCGCTTCCCTATCGCGCCTATATCCGAACAAGATGCGTCCAAGCAGTCGTAGCTCGCAGTTCGCGTACGCTGATCATCGTCAACCGTTCTGTCAAACGTGATCCGCGTGCGTGAGGGGTTGAGTGCGTGCTTGCGTACGTCACGCGTGACAATTGTAAACGATACTTCAGATTGGCGATCGCTCCGTGAATGTAGAAAGCGCCAACACGTGCCATACGCAATGGAACTTCAGAAGACCGACACTGAGTCGAAGTAGGATTTATTTGTTTTTGTCTGTGTGCCTAACCCTTGGATTGACAGATCCAGATCGTCACTGATAATCAAAACAAACCTCCCCACGGGGGGCGGGTTGGGTTTCCTGTTTCTTGCATCTTTCAGCGGCGGGCTTTCCGATGAGGAGTACGAACCATTCCGGCATCGACGCGTAAAGAAACCAAACTCGTGAGTAAAACAGTGGAAATAGTAGAAAATTTGGAGTTTTGTTTGCTTACCGTTACCGGTAACATTTTCTCCCACCACCAGTACCAATGGCACAATCATCCACATGCTCAAAGGATCGCTCGGGACCGGCATCCTGGCGATGCCTTCCGCTTTCCGCAACGGTGGGCTGGTGTTTGGTGTTATCGGCACCACGCTCGTGGGACTAATATACGCGCACTGCGTATATCTGCTGGTAGGTGGCCAATAACGCACACGTCGTTGGGTGATTATTACTTCAAGTTCCCTGGTTGCAGGTATCAACGTCACAAAAATCCTGCAAACGGACTCGCGTACCGGTGCTTGGTTTCTCGGAAACGGCTCAAAGCGTGTTTCGGCATGGTCCAGCACCTACTCAAGGATTTGCCAATGCCGCCAAGTAAGTGGGAAGATCTTTTCCATTTTAATCCGAGATCATCTTCAAGAACCATCTCTGTTCTCTACGATCGTTTCCTTCCGCAGGGCCTACATCGATTACTCCCTGCTAATCGTCAGTTTCTTCTCCGTTTGTGTCTATCTGCTTTTCATTGCGACAACCCTGCGGGACGTGATTAACAATGAGCTCGACATCGACTGGGACACACGCATCTACATTCTGCTGACCGCTGTTCCGCTAATCTTCGTTACGCAGGTGCGTGACCTCCGCTATCTGGTGCCATTTTCTGCCCTTGCCAACACACTCATCTTGGTCACGTTCGGTATCACGTTGTACTACATCTTCCGCGAACCGATCGACCTGGCCAATCGGGAGCTGTTTCCGGAAATAACCGCACTGCCATCGTTCTTTGGGTAATTGGGAAAATGATTTTCCTTCCCCACCATCAATATCTAACATTCTGCCTCCTTTATCTCAGCACGGTTGTGTACGCGGTGGAAGGCATTGGGGTGGTCCTCCCGGTTGAGAATAAGATGAAGCACCCTCAGCACTTCCTGGCCTGCCCGGGAGTAGTCAGCATCGTGCTAAGCTTCATCACCGTCTTGTACAACGTGACCGGATTTTTTGGCTACGCACGTTACGGTCCCGGCACGCGTGCATCCGTTACGCTCAACCTACCGAGCGAGGAAAAGTAAGAAACGAAAACCATTTTATGGTTTGTTTACGTTAATGAAATGAATTACGCACTTGTTTCAAAAGGCTCGCTGTATCCACCCAGCTGCTGGCTGCCCTAGCCATACTGTTTACCCTTGGCATCTACTATTACGTACCGATGGACATCCTGTGGCGTAAGGTGAAACATTACTTCCCCGCCGAACGGCACAACATTGCGCAGATTGGCATCCGCTTCGGTATCCTGGTAGCGATGACCGGGCTGGCACTCGGTGTTCCGGAGCTCGAACCATTCATCGGGCTGGTCGGATCGATCTGTTCCGCAACGCTCGGGCTGCTTACACCCATCGTACTGGATACGGTTTTCCGTTGGTCAACTCCCGGTGCGTTCGGTGTTTTCCGGTGGCGGCTGGTAAAGAACGTAATCCTGATGGCGTTCGGACTGTTCATTCTCGTCGTTGGGACGTACTTCAGCATTAAGGATATCGTGGAGATCTATGGATAAGGCTCAGCAAGAAAAGAAAACATATGCAGTGAAATAATAAATATTTCATTCATGTACCATTAACAAACGCATTTCTGCTTAGTCAAAAGGACCAACGAATAATTGCGCTAAGAACTGTTCTTTCAAACTAACTTTTGCAATAGCCCACTCGCGATCGAATTGATTGTTTTACGTTTATTTGCCATCCCGATCGATCAACCTCTCAAACTACAGTCAATCATCGTCATTTTACGTGCGTTATAATCTCTACTGAAAGCTTACAATAAATACATGCAATTGGAGTAAGTAGTATTGGCGATAGCGATATAACTGACTGTCCTCATAAGTCGCTGATGGGGCACGGGGCGGGTTTTGATCTACTTTATAGCTCCGGTGTGGGGTGCTCTGGTGTGTGACTTTATCTCACCTAGCCGTAGTTTCTTTTCTAATTACGACAACCATTGTACAATCAACCTTAGCTGCTTGATGTGCCGCCAAGAAGGATCAAAAGCTAGTAGTAGTAGTTGCAAACTGGATCAATACTGGATTGTAGGTTTTGTCTTTCCCTTCACCATGCGGGTTTTTCTTTTTTCTTGTTTTGTTTGTCACTACACCGCACACCAGTATGCACTCTCCACGACCGTTTTTCTGTCATACATACGCGCACAAGCTACCCCTTTGGCTAGGGGCTCATTGCGGAAAGTAAAGCTAATGGGTGTGTGAGTGTAAAACTTACGAGCTAGGGATAGAGATGTACGAAAACTCATTACGATTAAGACTAAACAGCACACGGAGAGATAGATAATATGTGCTGCAAACCATACGCCGGTCAATCAGATAAAACACTGCGCACACCTCACACACAACACAAAGAAGCGAGGATGCGCTGACATGCTGGTTCAATTCTGCAGTACTTAAGATCTAAGGAGAATTATTCACTCGCGCAGGAAACCGAGGATCGGTACGTGTCACGGGGACGGGACATGGGGGGACGTTTGTGGCGCTGAGGCTAAGGAGAAAGCATGACGAACGTTGTTAGCTGTCACCCACGGATATCGGAGCCAGCAAGTGGTGTGGCGGCTATCAGCGCTCTCTTTCCAAACGCTGTAGCTCAAATTATCAAAAAACTCTAATCCTGAATGCGGAATGTGTCACTTCCTCCGGCTTTTCGTCCTTTTTCCGCTCAGACTTTCGCGATCTCTCCCTTGCTGTTCTCTCATCCTCATTCGCACACTTTTACCTGATGCACATATACTAATTTAAAAACAAACCTAACGTCCTTCCGCACGATTAGCGCCGCGCCACGGGTAGCTGTCGTATGCTTACACTTATGTTTTCTTCTTCTTTTTGTTCTTGTCATTGGCTGCGGGCGTCGTTTCGGCTTTACGCTTTTGGTTCGACTTTTGCGCACCGCCACCGCCGGCTCCGACAGTGCCACCACCGGCCGCCGCATTGCCGCCACCCGTTTTCTTCTTCTTCTCCAGCCGTTCCTTCTCCTCGAGCTCCTGGTTTTCGCGCTCGATCAGCGTGATCAGCGTGTTGCAGCGACGTTGCAGCTCCAGCGCGGTACGCGACTTCAGGAACCAATCGAACCGGAACTGGGGTGCGGTCCGAACCGCCGCCCGCAGCTCCTCGTACACGTTCTCCTTGTCGAAGCCCAGCTTGTGCAGCATACACACCAGGAAGCGGTCCTCCTCCTCGGTGTAGTTTTTGCCCTTGTTGTTGGCGTACGCAATGCGCAGCTGGTGGAATGGTGCACGGTATCTTGCCATCTGGGGAATTGAGTGGGGAAGGAAAAACAAAAAAAAGGAAAATTTATTAATATTGAGCACCCGTTCAGCATATACATAAATGCAATTGCAATTGAAATATCTCCTCACCTTACTATCCAACGCACGTTTGATCGAGGCACGCCGTTGGATTTTCGCCTCGCCACGCTCTATCTGGCCCATTATACGATCGATGTCCTGCAGCTCGTGGCAACGCTCCCAGAACACCGTACTGTACTCCATCACCTCGTCCGGCGATTTGCCCTCCACCTCACGCGCAATGTTCTCGATGTCATCGCGGCCATACTTTTCGTTCGCCTTGATGAACTGATTGAAGTCTCGCTTCGTCCAGTTGGTGAAGCCCTGCGTCAGCAGCGATTCCTTCTCCACCAGCTCCTCCTCCGTCAGCGGTTCGGCTTCGTCAATTTTGCGCTGCTCCTCCCGCTGCACCTTGTTCGCCTCCGCTCCGAGGTCCGAGTTTTTCGGCACCTTGTAGTTCACCGTCTTGCGATAGTGGTAAATCTCCTGATCGAGCAGCTCGAACAGCCTCGGCGGGAAGAACTGAAAGTCCTGCACGATCGGTTGCTTCGGTGGGCGGGGCGCTTTCGGTGCTTTCGGTTCGGCCACGCGCAACGCCTCCTTGAAGTACGCATCGACCGCATAGTTCGCCTTGCGCTCGCGCTTCGGCGGCTCGATCCATGAGCCGAGCGTTTGCAGCTTCTGCTTCTCGCGGTAATCCTCCCCCTCGAACTGGTACACCGACCGATTCTCCAGGTTGTCCGTGTCGAGCGTGAAGCTGCGCAGCGAGCTCTCCCCCAGCTTGTCCAGCTTCTCGTTCTGCTCTTGCGTCTTCTCTTCGCCCTTCTGCAGGATCGCGTCAATGTCCTCGTCCGTAATCTCCGAATCGCGCGACTGGAACACGTGATTCGCACCGAACCGAATGATGTTTAACATTTCGTCCTTGTTCAGCTGGGTCGTCTTGTTGTCCACCAGCCGGCCCTGCTGAATGACGAGCTTGTCGAGCTTCAGCTTCACCTCCGCCCGCTCCACAATCTTCTCCTCCACCGTGTTCTCCGTGATGAGACGGAACACGCGCACCTGCTTCTTCTGCCCGATACGATGCGCGCGGTCCATTGCCTGCAAATCCATCTGCGGGTTCCAGTCTGAATCGTAGATGATGACCACGTCGGCGGTGGCCAAATTAATACCCAGCCCACCGGCACGCGTCGACAGCATGAAGATAAACTTGGTGCTGTTTTCCGCATTGTAGTCGGCAATCATGTTCGACCGGTCCTCGTGGGGCGTTTGTCCATCGAGCCGACAGTACTGGTAGCCGCGCCAGTGGCAAAAATCTTCCAAAATGTCCAACATGCGCGTCATCTGGCTGAAGATGAGCACGCGCGAATCCTGCTCCTGAAGCTTGCGCAGCAGTTTGTCCAGCACCACCATCTTGCCGGCGTTCTCCAGCAGATGGTAGTCGGTCGTGTACGGTGGGCCCGGTTCCGCACCGTCGAACAGGTACGGATGGTTGGTACACTTGCGCAGCTGCATCAGAATGTTCTGCAGACGCATCTTCTCCACCTTGCCCGCCCCGTTCACCACGTCGATGTCCTTCATCAGGATCTTGGTGTACCACTCGCGCTGCATCTTCGACAACCCCACGAAGATTTTTACCTCCTTCTTGGGCAACAGCCGCTTTTCTACCTCCGACTTGAGGCGGCGGAGCAGGAACGGCTTCAGCACGGCGTGCAGCCGCTCTATCAGCGAGTTATCGCCCATACACTGGTTCGCATCGAACCAGCTGTCGAAGTCGTCCGCGCTGTTGAAAATGTCCGGCAGCAGAAAGTTGAGCAGCGCCCAAAGCTCGTGCAAATTGTTCTGCAGCGGCGTACCGGTCAGCAGCAGCCGGTTGGCCGTCTTGAACTCACGCAAAATCTCGGACAGCTTCGATTTTTCGTTCTTGATACGATGCGCCTCATCGATTACCATGTAGCGCCAGTTGAACTTCTTGAACACGGCCTTCTCGCGGATGCACATCTCGTACGACGTGATGCAAACGTCCCACTCACCTGGCATCAACACATCGCGAATGAACGCGGTACGCGTCTCCTGGTCACCAATCAGGCAAACGGCCCGAATCGAAGGACACCAGCGCCCGAACTCGTTCACCCAGTTCTGGAGCGTTGACTTCGGCACGATCACAATGTGCGGGCCCGGATTGTTACGGATGTTCTTCAGATAACCGAGCAGCGAGATGGTCTGCAGCGTCTTGCCCAGTCCCATCTCGTCCGCCAGGATGCCGTTGATGCCGTTCTCGTACAGCGATATCATCCAGTTCAGGCCACGGATTTGATAATCGCGCATCTCGCCCGCCTTGATGTACGGCGGGGACTCCTCGAAGCGGAACTGCGTCTTCGCCTTCTGGTTCGTTTCCGCCAGCAGCTCCTCGTCCTCCTCCTGCTCCGTCTTGCGGTGCCGATGGTCGCCGGAATCGGCATTCTTGTCCACCTTCGGCTTGCGGCCCCGCGGTGCCTTCGGTGGGCTACTCTTGCTCGGGGCCGAGTTCATGAAATGGGCAAAAATTTCCGTCTGCTTGAGCAGGAACTCGAAACGCTTACCGCGGTCCGTTTCCAGTGTCGCATCGTAGTCCGGTTCCTTTGTGTTTGACGAAGTGGTGTCGGAGTTGGATTCATTCTATGTAATAGGTCATAAATAATAACAATATGAATAGAATTAAAGAAACGAAGCAGAAGTTGTTAATTATTCGCTCTCCGGCACGCAAGCCAAACGATGCGGAAGCTTTGCATGGCCCCCATTCTTTTTTTTTTCGCTACGCTTGCTTGCCCAACACAAGAGCTGTCAGATGCACAAGCGTCCCATCGCATACAGCGCTCCGCATCTAGGGGCTACCAGCAGCACCACCACTGTCACCACCTTTCGGTAATAGTTTTTCACTTGCATCATCCGCATCCCACGCCACACTTACCGAGTTTTCGTTTGTATCGGTCGCCTCTACGGCGTTTTCCTCCTCTTTGGACATGTTTTGCAACTATTTTCCGGCTAGTAAACACAATTTAAAACCCCGCAAATACGTATGCCTTGCAGAGAGAGACCAAACTTCAAAAAAAAAGAGCGGCGAATGCTGGCTGTATGTTCCAGTGCTGCCAGATGGGCTAACAGCGACGGTCTGCCCGCGGATTATTTGGATGATACGTTCCGCTCCGGGAACATCACATCCGATCCAATCCGAGGCTGATAATTTGTTACTACAGGGCTACTGGCTGTATCCCTTGAACATTCCGTTTTTTAACCTTTAACTCAACGACCTGCTACCCAGGAATGATTTTCATTTTCAAACTGAAATAACTTTTTATTTAAAAATGGTAGCTAATTATTTTTTCACCTGTCTTTAAGAAATTTTAATT
>AXCO02006045.1:0-17142 GCA_000473525.2 Anopheles melas | reverse complement strand
CTCTCTCTCTCTCTCTCTCCGACGGATTGTTCAATGTTTTGTTCCCCGCCCCGTAGGACGCTCCTTCGACGGTCAATGGAAGCAGCGAGGGAGGCATTGTGGCGATCCATGTCGATGCGGTCGGCGGCAAGGAACAGTTGCGCCCGACGCTGCGCGGTCTGTCCTACCTGGCGACCAGCTTCCTGCCCCGCGACTACAAGTTCGTGGAGATTGTGTCGGCAACGCGCGAAGTGGTGGCCGGCGTGCGGTACGAGCTGCTCGCCAGTGCCGAAGATGAAACCAGCGGCCAGCGGCATCTCTGCCAGCTGGTGATCCTCGAAAAGCCCTGGATCACGAACGAGTACGGCGAGAAGTATCGCACGCTGGAGTACACGAACTGCACCCTGCCGTCGACACATCCAGCAATGGCAGAGACGGCGACCCGGCTAAATGAGGCGTTCGATGCGAATCTGCGCCAGAACGAAGAGCTGACCCCGCAACGGATCGAAGAGCTCGAGCAGCAAATTTTAACGGAAAAGGGCGATGTGTCCACCACGCCGGAAACACAAGACGCGCCGGTAACGGGTAGCTCCAGTAGCCTGCCCGATGCGGCGACCACCACTGAGGAGGGATTGAGTGATGCGGCCAAAAGTGCGATTGATGAACTGTTCAGTTTCGCTAGTGCCGGTTCACTGCAAAGTGCTCGGTCGAACCAGGGAGCAGCAGCAGCAGGTACTGAAGTGGTAGAGGAACCGATGGTACGAAAGGTGGTTGCCAAAGAACGCTCTGAACCGGAACCAACGACGGAACCAACGACGACGAGCAGCACAACGATTGCACCGCTCGACCAGCAGGTACAATCGACGTTCGATGAGGTATTCAAAGCGCACCAGGAAATTCAGAAAGCGCTCGACGACATCATTGCGAACGGTGGTGGCCGCGATGTGCAGCTCAAGTACCGCCCGGTGCTAGATTCGTTGCTGCAGAGGGTTAAGGCCAGCATCGACACCTACTACCGCACTACGAACGGGGGTGACGCAAACGTTGATACGGCCGCATTCGTTGTACGCGACAACACGAATGTTACGCCCAATGGGGGCAGACCACCGGCACGTATCGTTCCGTCTTCAGCCTCCCGTAGCGAGGATCAATCCTCACAGGAAAGTGATGAAGGTCAGCAGCAGCAGCAGCAGCAGCAGCGACAGCAATTGCCGGATGTGAATCTGCAGCCCCCGAGGGCTAATGCTCCGACGGCAGCGGCGACGTACGGTGCCGATTCGGACGAGGATGAAAACGACCAACAGATCGTCACCAAAGAGCAGCTCGCCCAGGAGCTTAACAACGAGGAAGGTCTGCAGCGTGTGAAGAAGCATACGGAAATTAAGCCCGAAAAGGACACGGCTGTTGATAGTACGACGGTGAGCGATGCGGATACTGCTGCCATTGGAGATACTACAGTAGCTGCGGTGAAGAACAGTACGCCAGAGGCTACGACTCCTGTCGTCGTACCGTCCAGTACTTCCACTGCGGCAAATAGGGTTGCAACGTCATCCTCTTCCTCGTCGAAGGAAAGTGACGAATCAAAAAAGTCTAAAAGAACTAAAACGAAGAAAACAGCAAGCGATTCATCGGATGATACCGACGAGGAGGAGAACGACACCGCGGGCATGAAACTATCGAAGGAGCAACTCGCGCGACAGCTAAACGCCGATGAGGGGGGACAGCGCCGTGACAAGCGTGACTTTTCGGGCGGATTCGCCGACGGAAGCTTTGGTGGTTTTTCTGGTGGCAGCTTTGGCGACGGTTCGTATAGCGACGGTGGCCACTATGGTGGAGGTGGTGGTTACCTCGGTGTTGGCTCCTACCATAGCGGCTATTACATTGGTGGGTACAATCCGTATCGCAGAAAATACTATCGCCCTTCGCCGTACTATTACGGTGGTTACAGAGGGAAGCGCGATGTTGCAGCGGTGGACGATTTTCCCGCCGAGTTGAACGAACAGGGCGAGGAGGTAGTAAAGCAGGCCGAAGTGAACGAGCATTCGGCAAACCTGAAGCCACCGAAGATTGAGCGGGTAACGATGGCGTTCGGTGACTCGAACGACGAGGAGGAAGACGTGGTACTGACGAAGGAACAACTTGCCCAGCAGCTGAACGCAGACGATGGAGCATTTCGGCGAGATAAGCGTGGCTATTCGTCGTCGTTCGATCATTCCTCAAGCCAGCAACACCATGGCCACGGTTATTATGGTGGCTACAATGTGCGGCCGTCTTACTACAACCAACCAGCACCACCGGCTGCCTATTACGGTTACTATCGTGGCAAGCGAAACACAAACCCACCCGACAGCAATCTCGTAAACCTAGACGATCCCGTCCAGGAGGCTTCGATGAGAGCAATAGCGACCGAAGCGATCCAGCGCCTGGACCAGATGGATTCGGATCCGTACCAGCGCATGCTGCTGGAAGTGCTCGACGCTCGCCGGGTAGCGCAACGATCGGACAAAAGTCGAACAACGTACGTGCTGAGCGTGCTGACGGCCAACTCGCGCTGTGCGGAAGTGGAGGAGGCGAAGGAGAGCAAAGTTACGGAGCGGCCGTGCCGGGAGCGGCTGATGCCGGACACTAAGAAACAGTGTACCCTTGAGGTAATTGAGTTCTATTGGCGTAGAGACGGCAACGCAAGAAGGATGATATTTGACGTGGAACAGAACGTGGAGGAGAATACCGTTAATAGGAACATTCTTTGTCAGAGAACTAACTTTGTATTTTTTTCTTTTCTGTCTCTCTCTCTCTCTTTGATAGGTACATGTGTTGAAATCGAATGCGGATGACTCCCCACAGGTACAGCTTACTAAATCTAAATGTCAAAAACAGGCTAACAATTTAGGTGGCAGACTCGTCGGTGGTGCAACGCCCGTGGACGTGAAGGAACCGACCCACATCGAGCGCGTGCGTCTGGGATTGGTTGGATACGAGAGTGGAAAGCATAGGTTCGTGTTTTATGCCTCGTAGTTGGGTAATTGTATGTTCTTTGGGTCCAACATTGCTTTCCCTTCAAAACTGTTCATTTCAGCAACTTCGAGATCCTGTTCGGCACGGTCCAGGTAGTGGCGGGCACCATACACCGCTACAAGATCGCGCTGAAGGATGACGACCAAAAGGTGTACAGTACGTGCGATGTGAAGGTGTTCACTCCGCTTCCGTCCGCCGCAAATGGCAGCAAGCCGGACTACGATTTTGACTGTCAGGAGGAGGAGGAGGCAGCAGCAGCTGGTGCCCATCGCGCGCGACGTGATGTGGTGGCGGCACCGCCGAAAAAGCTCAACAAGGTACCGAAGGCCGGCGCTGCCCAGGAACTGACGCCCGAGGAGTTCGCCAAGGAGGAACATCAAACGCGCATCCGCACCGGTCTGCAGCAGCAGTCGGCACTGGTCGATGGCAGCGGCAACGAGCGGAAGGTGAAGATTGTCGGCGCAACGGTGCAGCTGGTCGCCGGCAAATCGTACACGTACCGTCTGTCCTTCCCGGACGACGAGCTGAAGCGCGTCTGCAAGCTGACCGTGTGGGAGAAGCCCTGGCTGAAGGAGAAGGCCCCGCAGGAAGCGTTCAAGGCGTCGTTCGAGTGTCCGGACGGGGCGAAGCGTACCAAGCGTGCAACAGTGGGAATCGACTGTCTGGGCTGTGCGTCACCGCTGGCGGCCAATGAGTATGGCAACAGCGAGCACCAGGAGCGCATCGACAAGATTCTTTCCTTCCACGGGCTTACACGCGGAAAGTGAGTGGTCGGACTACAAAATGTGAAACACCAATTTGCACAAATACATTCACACACTGTCTGCTCTGCTGCTTAATATCTTTTCCAGCTCGCTGAAGGTCATCAATGCGACTAGCCAGGTCGTGGCCGGCATGAAGTACGTGTACTTCATCGAGCACAACAATGCCGTCTGCAAGCTGACGTCGTGGGAGCGTGTCTGGTTGGCCCAGTCGCATCCGGAGGATGCTTACAAGTACACGTACGACTGCGAAAAGGAGGCGGGCCCGGCGAAGGCACGCACCCGGCGCTCAGTTGTCCCCGGTGGATCCCGTTCGCTGTCGCAGGATGAGCTTGCGGCTGCCGAGCACCTGGAGCGTGTGGACAAGATTTTGGTTTCGAGCGGTGGATCGAAGGAATCGTCGTAAGTACCGAGGGCGCACAGAGGCCGGAACCATTCCGCATGCGATGTTTGTTGTAACGGAGTCGTGTAGATGTGTGCGCGCGCGTGCGCCAAATTCTGATCATTCTTCCCGAGTACAATCTTGAATATATAACAATGTAGTTCGAATATTGTGCCCTATGTTGGCAAATGGTGCAAACCCAATGTTGGTGCCGTATCTGACTAATCCCATTTCCCGAACGTACTTAATGTATCTGTCTGTCACTGTAGCATTATTAATCACAACACTAAATGCTTTGTCAATGGTGAGAGTGATGCATGATCGTTACTAACCTTACAACCAGATTTTAACCGTACGAAGACGCTAATTAAAATTATCAAAAATATAATAATTGTTCACAAGCATGATATCAGATTGTATTGTATTGTGTGATTTATCTACCGGCATGTGGAAACCATAAATCGAAAGAACCAATCGCTAACTAACCCTGTTGACCACTAATGGTAAGGACAGATATAATTAGAATCTTTAGCTTAATAGTAACTAACTACAGTGTAACCTATCTTTTGCTATCAAGCACAACAAATAAATAAAAACAATCTTTCACTTCGTCAGCAATGCCCGGATTGTGAGCGGAACCGTGCAGATAGTGTCTGGCAAACTCTACAAATATGCCGTCGAGTTTGAAGTGGACGGAAGCAGCAAGCTGTGCAAGTTGTCCTCCTGGGAACGGCCATGGCTGGAGAAGAAGGACCCGACGGAAGCGTACAAGTACACCGTGTCCTGTCCGAGCGAAAAGGCTGAGGCCCGTCAGCGCCGACACGCGAAGAAAGCCGGCAGCTCCAACGAACTGACGGCGGAAGAGCTGAAGGACAAGTCGCACGTGGAGCGCATCAGAGCCGGCATGGTGTCTTATAATTCGGAGCGTTCGAAAGCGTACAAGTATGTATTAAAAAAAAAACGAAACATAACATCAGCTTGGCAGTTAATGACATCCATTTGTTTGCAGTGAGTTTGAAATTTTGGCTGGATCGACGCAACAGGTCGCCGGTTCCCTGTACAAGTACACCTTCCGCGTTACGAGCGAACCGGACATTGTGTGCAAAATATCCATCTGGGAGCGCGTGTGGCTGGAGTCGCAGGATCAGCGCAAGTACAACGTCAAATGTACCGGTGACGACGACACGGAACAGCAACCGGATATCAAGAGCCCCCAGCAGCCAGATGCGCTGGCACCAACGCCGGTCACCACCGCCCCGGCCGTAAAGCGCCGATCGGTGCGGTCGCTCAAGATCGACGACGATGCGCACGTGCGTCGGATGTTCGATAAGTTCCGGCACCATCATCGCCGTCAGTACGCCAGCTCGATGGAGCATGAGATGCGCTTCAACATCTTCCGCAACAATCTGTTCAAGATCGAGCAGCTGAACAAGTTCGAGCGCGGTACGGCCAAGTACGGTGTAACCAAGTTCGCCGACATGACGGTGGCCGAATATCGGGCGCACACGGGGCTGGTGGTGCCGAAGCACGATCGCGCCAACCACGTCGGCAACCGGGTGGCCTCGGAGGAGGATGTGGCCGGTGTGGGCGATCTGCCGCGGTCGTTCGATTGGCGCGACCACGGTGCGGTAACGGAGGTGAAGAATCAGGGCAGCTGCGGCTCGTGCTGGGCGTTCAGTGCGGTCGGCAACGTGGAAGGGTTGCATCAGATCAAAACGAAGAAGCTGGAATCGTACTCGGAGCAGGAGCTGATCGACTGCGACAAGGTGGACAATGGATGCGGCGGTGGCTACATGGATGATGCTTTCAAGTAGGACAAGAGCGGCACCACCGCGGTGCTATGGAATGTGTTCGCTAAATTATCTTTCTCTTCTTTCCGCGCAGGGCTATTGAGCAGCTGGGTGGGCTGGAGCTGGAGAACGACTACCCGTACGAAGCGAAGGCACAAAAGTCGTGCCATTTCAACCGCTCGCTTAGCCACGTGCAGGTGAAGGGTGCCGTCGATATGCCGAAGAATGAAACCTACATTGCGCAGTACCTGATCAAGAATGGTCCGATTGCAATCGGGCTGAACGCGAACGCGATGCAGTTCTACCGCGGCGGCATATCGCACCCGTGGCATCCGCTGTGCAACCACAAATCGATCGACCACGGTGTGCTGATCGTGGGCTACGGCATCAAGGAGTACCCGATGTTCAACAAGACGCTGCCGTACTGGATTATCAAAAACTCGTGGGGCCCGAAATGGGGCGAGCAGGGTTACTATCGCATCTATCGTGGCGACAACTCGTGCGGCGTCAGCGAAATGGCCTCGTCCGCTATACTAGCGTAGAGTGCGTAGAAGTGTGTATGTGTTTGCGCGCGTGTGTGTGTGTGTGTGGGTGCGTTTTTTCTTCGTACCGACTATTTTACCAACTGTTTAAAATTTTATACCCTTTTTTACTTTGCATGTGTATCAAGGTTTTTAAAAATACTCTAATTTTCCGAAGAACAAATATACAGAGCTGTACAAAATCGGATCGAAAGTACCCTTTGTGGTGAATGAGAATGCCGAATTCCGAATTAAACATTCGTTTAATGTAAAACCATATCACACGTCATTTTAAATATTTAAATCAATTTTCTATAAAAAGGAAACATCCGTTCTAGTGATGAAAATCCGAACTACTAATTCCGCCCGGTGTCGGAGTCGACCGGAATCGGACTCGGTCGGAGTCAAAAGGAGCCATCCGGTGTAACATGAGTGTGATCAGGCGTTTCATTTCGTTGCGTTTTTGTCTTTCACTTTGCGCGTGTACTTCGTATACAGGTCTTTGTTTCGAAGACTAACTCTAGATGACTTCGACTCCAACCCAACGACTCTGAACGACTCCGGATGACTCCAACTTCCAACGACTCCGGCAGACTCCAGCCAACTCCGAACGACTCCGGGCGATTGCGGACTATTTCGAATGACTCCGGATAATGCTGGGCGGACCTACCTTCCGGAGTCGATTCCGAAATTATCGGAGTCGGCTCCGGATATTTGCCAACTTTACCCACCACTTATCCGTTCGATACAAAGAAACGCTAGCAGCTCGATGATTTGTATGCGATGTTTCCTTCTGTGTAATAACATCGAAAGCCTGCTGCACAACTACCACTACAATCAGCTGTCAAGCGTCGAGAGAGTGTTTGTGTTTATGTTTACATTCTGCTTTACAGCAGCACAGCCACAAGTGCGTAGTTCTATTCTTTGTTACACCATTGTACCGAGCTGACCGTCGCATCGAGAACAAGCTCATCTAATTACCCGAGTGAGTCACACGCTAGGCTGATAAATACAGTGAGTCAATCCGTCTCTTGGTGCAATCTGTCCCCACTGATTAAAGTGATTGTCCCTTTAACCGTGTTTGCTTCCAGTACGCTATGGCCAGCGAACCTAAGTGCGGAGGAGTTTCGGACGATCCGGAGCTAAACAAAGAAGAGCATGCGGAGCGCATCGGTGCCGCCCTGGCCACGACAGATGGTCATGCAGGCAAAGCGTACAAACTGCACCGCGTGACGAAGCAGGTCGTGGCCGGGGTGCAGTACGTGTACTTCATTTCGTTCGAGAATGAGGAATCTGGCCAGCAGTACAAGATAACCGTTTGGGAGCGACCCTGGCTGAAGGAAAAAGATCCGGCCGAGGCACGCAAGATCACGTTCGAGGTGCACAACGGATGACGAATTCAGGTGACTGCCTCAGTGAGTCATCGTGTGTGTATGTTTGTTAAATGAGTCTCTCGCTTAGTTTATTGAGTAAGATCAACATTTTGCATGTTTTGTCATGTTTCGGGTGGATGATATGAATATTGTTACAATTCTTTTTTATGGTTTATACAATAAAACAGGTTCAAAGCGAAGTTCCAACTCCAAAAATGAACTCCTTACCTTGTACTTACCATATTAGAGCACGGTAGAGCACTTTCTAGTTCAGCATTACGGTTAAGATCTCCTCTACTTGTACTCCATCAACCGTAGCAACAGTGCACGCAGCTTCCGGGCCTCCAGCCCGATCGTTGGTGGCTGCTCGCCCGAATCCTCCAGCGGTCCGGTCAACACAGACGGAATGGTAAGGCCGTACGCTTCGCAAGCGCGCAGGAAATTCAGCGTTTCCTGTAGCGCGATCGACGGCAGCACGATCGTCTGCTTCGCCATACCGGTGAGCAACCCAAGCACGCACCGTTTCACGTGGATCCACGTGTCGGCGCATAGGCGCGCTCCCGAGCCCCCGTCCAGTGCGTGCGCAATCCGCGACAGGCCAAACTCGTAATTGTTCTTCGCGCAGTACAGCGTCCCGATCACAAGGTTGACGATGCACAGATGCAAACACTGCCCCGTCGCGTTGCCCTTGCGCTCCTCCGCCCGTTCCACCTTGCGCATCAGCTCTTCCGCTTCCTCGTTCTGCGAGGTCATGATGTACGCGACGCACAGATTCGCCAGCACCGAGGCCGGGATCGACAGTATGTCGTCGTAGTTTTGGCGCACGATCGGTTCGTAGAAGGCGGCCGCCTCCTTGTACCGATCGCCGCGCATAAAAAGCACGTGGGCAGCGTGCAGCCGCCAGGAGGGCGTCTCCGAGCAGAACTCGGCGCTGGCCCGAAACTCCCGCTCGGCGCCCTGGAAATCGTCCATGCGCCACGGTATCCAGGCGCGGGCCATCGCCACCGGCAGGTAGCTCTCGAGCGCTCCCTCATACTCGCGCAGCGCCATGCGCAGCGCGTTCTGATCCGTTGCTGACCGGCACTCCTGCACCTTGGCCGCGAGCGCGCGCAGCCTGCCCCCGATGCTGCTCGCCAGCGTGCCGAGCTTCTGTTCCGCCTCTTCCGGCGTCGACTGGGCGGTAATCAGTGCGTCCAGCAGATCGTACAGGTACGGCGACAGGTACTTGTACGTCAGGTGCGTATGCTCGGCCAGGATGTCCGCGGCCGTGTCGTACATTTCGTGCTTGCAACAGAGCAGCAGCAGATTGGCAAACGTTTCCGGCGGGCAGGCCGGCGGGCCGAGCTCGAGCAGAAAGGCCAACCGACGCAAGCCGGCCCCGCCGCCGGTCGGATCAGTCAGCGCCATGTTGTGCAGCGTGACCGGATCGAGCTCCGGTTCCGAGCGTGGCGGTAGATCGGTCAAAGCTTCCCGCGCACCATCCGCTGTGAGTGGACAAGGAGGAAATTACAATTAAAATGCACATCCTTCCCATATATCCCCCTTGCCAAACGTACCATTGCCTTCCTGGTATTCAATAGCCGCCTTAAGATTGAAGGCTTGCGCAAGCCCGGAGGCAGCCAGCGCGGGAGGATTGCCCACACTTCGCGCACCGCCTTCCGTTTCCGCCTGCGCACCGACGCCCAGCTCCGGATGGTTGCGTATGCCACGTTCCACAATCTCGGCGATGTAGTTGAGCGCCTGCGAGTTTTCCTTGCGCCGATAGTGGCACAGGGCCGCATTGTAGGCGACGTGCGGGTTAAACCCACCGGCCTGCAGCGCCGACACGTAGCGCTGCAGCGCGTCCTCGTACATGTTCGCCTGGTACAGCAAACAGCCCTCGTCGTTTTTGGTGCTCGCCTCCTGCCCATTACCGTCCTGGCGCTGCAGCAGCAGCGACTGTGCCGCAGTGTAATCCTCATTCCCGTAAGCGATGGCCGACTGTAGCTGGAGCACCTTATCCTTCAGCTCGGGCGAGTCCAGCCCGATGGCGATGATTTTCTGCGCCTCCTCGAACAGGCCTGCCTGGAAGAGGGACTGGGCGTAGTACAGGCGGTATTCATGCACATCCGGCACGAGATTGAGCAGATGTTCGTAGCAGTTGGCCGCCTCGATAAAGTCCTGCGTTTGGTAGTAGCAGTGGCCGAGCAGCGAAAGGCCGGCACGCGTCGTGGACGATTCCGGAATAGTGTTGAGCGTGTTGATTGCATCCTGGAATCGTTCTTCCTTAATCTGAAATTGGAAACGGACCATCACCAGTTGTAATTTCTGCGGAAAAGGACACACCTCCGCTTACCATGGTGTAAATTGTTTTTGTATATTCACCATCGCGAATAATCATATTTTGCGAAAACATGCTGTATAGACACTGTTGTGGGTCGGTTATTTCTCTGAGTTGGAATTTATTTGGAGCTCTACTGTTTGTTGAAGAACTAACATTGCCATGGCAACGAACTATCCAAGCCAGAATACGTGACTTGAGAAAGAATTGCGAAACGGTATCCAAAGTATACTTAGCAAAACCTTTCCAAATTCCAAATTTGTTGAAATTCGTCTCTTTTCTTATGTTGATTAATTTTTATATCTTAAAAACCATTGAAGTTACAACGATTTAAATTCAAATATTAAATATTCCCTCGTCTGCCCTATGCAGATAGTAAAGGGGTTTTAGCTCATACAATAAAGTAAACTTGAAATGCACAAACAAAATATGTTCAACAGCAGATTTTAGAAATATTGTAATATTTTTATTAATTGAAGAAGTTCTATCAGTTCAGTGAAAATTATTTATCAGAAAAGATAATCAAACATTGCTAAAAAAAACGTTGCTCCAGAATAACCCGACGACCCCTGCACATTTGTAAACAAAGCAAAGCCACCTGTCAAAAGCACCGCGCGCCATACGCCGTTCCGTGAAAGGCAGACGAACAATTCAAAACCGCACACATCGTGGTGGCCATTTCACAAACCTCTATCGCCGTATAAGTAAGTGCACTCGCTGCTGTGCTAATGCTGCGTAAAAAGCTTAAACTAGACGAGCTATCACCAGCCGCCGGACAACCGTGTGTGCCCATTGGAGAGTTCTCACTTTCCCAGTTTGCAAATGTACCGAAGGCTAGACTGGGCGCATCCAACGTTCCCGCTGAAACTGGTGCCAATATACAAGTGAACCAAACGAAACCGGAACCAACAACCGGTACAGTAGCCGTTTCAGCTGTGAGTAGCGCTGGCACGCTTCCATACTGGCAACAGGTCTACCAGATCGAACGAGAACTTTCCGCAGCACTGCGGCAAGTTGCCCTGCCGTGGGATGTGGCCGCCTGCTACGATCCGATCGAGTACGCGGCCGAGATTCACTGCGCCTATTTGCAGCGGTTTCTCGACGGTCCGAAGCCGGTACTGTTCATCGGCATGAATCCAGGGCCGTGGGGCATGTGCCAAACTGGGGTGATGATAATCATTCATTCATTCATTTGTTACAGTAGTCCAGCGACTGGGTACGACTCGGGAATACTAATACCTCTTTCGCTACCTTCTATTACAGGTACCATTCGGTTGCGTTCCGGCCGTGCGCGACTGGATGGGATTGCGAGGAACGGTGTCGAAACCATCGCCCGAGCTATCTACCAGACCGGTGGAAGGATTGGCGTGTACGCGCGAGGAACAGAGTGGAAAACGCTGGTGGGGATTGTTCGAAGAGCTGTGCGGCACGTCGGACCGCTTCTTCCGGTCCTGCTTCGTGTACAATCTGTGCCCGTTGGCGTTTTTCCACCAGAGCGGACGAAACATAACGCCCAGTGAGCTGAAGGTATTGCTGAAGGCCCCAAAACGTCCGCTGCACTCTCCGTTCTTATCGTCGATATTTCCTTCTTTCTTGCTCTTTTAGGGAAAAGCCAAGGGTGAAATTCAATCCATCTCGGAAGCATTCCTAGCAAAGGCGCTAGCGTTGCTAAAACCGACCATTGTGGTATCGGTGGGACGGTACACGGAGGACCGCATGAAAACGCTCACCAAACAGAACCGCCTAGATCCGACAATTGTTACGCACTGTATGCCGCACCCGAGCCCTCGCAGCCTCAACAACACAAACTGGCCGGAGAAGGCCAAAAGCTGGCTCACCGTGCACGGTATTATGCCCTTTCTAAGCGCACCGAGTCAAGAAGCGCCCAGCAGCGACTAAGAGCGACTAAGAGCAATTATTCTTACCTCTCTTTACGAAAAAGTATTCTCCTTCCACAATCGTATTACTTCCGCAACACGTGAACTCTCTCACCCCCACCCTTTCCTACCAATGGAGCGCTTTATGGAGGACGCCCTGCAGCAGGCTCGCATCGCAAACGACCTCAAGGAGGTACCGGTGGGCTGCGTGTTTGTGCGTACCGACGGCCAAACCGAAACGATCATTGCGCGCGGCTGCAATTTGGTGAATGAAACAAAAAACGCCACCCGGCACGTGGAGTTCATCTGCATCGATCAGGCGCTGGAGTATGCGCGGCAGCAGAACGTGACACCGCCGGAAGCAATCTTCAGCACGGTGACCGTCGTCGTGACGGTCGAACCGTGCATCATGTGTGCGGCGGCACTGATCGAGCTGGGCGTGAAGGAAATCATCTACGGCTGTCGGAACGATCGGTTTGGCGGCTGCACCGTGCTCGATGTGCCCGGTTTGCTAAGCGCCACCGTCCCGATACGGGGCGGCGTCCGTGACGCGGAAGCGATGGAGCTGCTGAAGGAGTTTTACAAAGGCGAAAACCCGTCGGCACCGATTCCAAAGCCAAGGGCTAAAAAGGCGTGAAACCAAACGCTCCTGCGAAACTGTAAGCAAAGCATTAGGATTATGTTTTAGAATTATATATGCTTCAAGAGTGTGAAATCACAAAGAATTTGTATTGAATGAAATAATAATACTAAACGAACGCATGTTTGTTTTGTCAACTATTTTGTGTCATACGTGTGGAAATTCCACTTTATTAATCTTTCTCGCGCCAGAAAACCACAGAAACTTATTGTACTATCAAACAAACGCGGTACTCCAATGCGCCCCTATCGGGCGCGTCGGAATGGATGCTGTGTTGGGACCACATGCCAGCGTGATCCACAGTATCACTAATATTCACATCTTGACCATCTCACAGCTTCATACTCTTTAGGTCATTTGTATACATTTCAAGCATCGAAAAGATAAGCGTCATTTTGTGTTTTTGTTCAATTTTTTTCCGTTGTCCCTTTGACTTCTTGCACTACCGATCGAAAATTACGTTCATCTGGTTGGGGTTTCTAGCCTGACACCATTAAAAAATGGGCAATCACTGTCTCAAACCCGGTCGGTTGTGTAAAATACGGGTTCGTAATAGTAGCGCAGTACAACGCCGCGTTATAAATACCTAACTGTAACCAGGTGCTTGCTTGTTGCGTCTGTCTAAAGTCAGCCAAGGGCAGCGCGCTTGTTGCACGTACTCTCCTTTTCTGGACAGCGTCACTAATGTGCTTCTCCTGGCACCCCGTTAGTGTACCGGTGGAAAATACCCAAACAACTGGCCACTTGCTTTTGTCAATCATTCTGTATGCAATCTTACGTTATAAAGGTGCACCGGTGCAGCCTGTATGCGGATACGATTGAACGATGGGCACCACCACCACCGCCGGGCCCATCGTGGCAATAATAACACAGTACATTACACTACATCTCATTTGTGGCGTGTTTTAAACCCGTTCATCGTAAACTTATTTTATTATCGAATCACATTGATCACTCCCCGTTTGCCTCTGTCAGTGTCTCCGCCTCCCTCGTAAGCGCTTTGATTGGCTTTGTTCCACCACACAGCAGGACCGTGACATAATAGACCCTTGCAGCAATAATAATATTTACTTCTGCGTTTTTTTTTTCTTCACATTCTTTTATTTTATTTTTTGTTCTCTTGCTTAAAAAGAAACAGCTACCTTTCCAGCTTGCTTGTTTGTTGTTAGAGAAAAAGAGAAATCACATGTCATGTTGCATTGTCGCATTGGTTTTGTTGTTTCTATTTTATACTTTATATATATATGTAGTTGTACAGTTGTAAATTATGCGCTACGTATAGTGTTGTGGGTTTTTTTTCATTAATCCTCCGTATAAATATCTCATTACTTTCCCGGCGGTTTTTTCTTCCTCTTCTGCTTTTGCTGCCCCTCGTATTTTATTCTGAAAAAAAAAACTCAATTTCTGTTTCGCAAATTGTTGCATACTTTTTGTTAATTTTACAATGAAACGTTTTTCCATTTTTTTATTCCTCTTTTTCTGTTTTTTTTTATCATTTTGTTGCTGCTTTAAACAAACGACTTCAACTAACACCATTCGAAAGTGTTAATCCTTCTTTCCATTACAGCTATTATTAATCTGTCTGTGCTCAAATTGACTTAAGCAACTTAGGCATAACCAAACATTACATTTCACGGCCAAACCATCTGCGATGTTTTCATGCTGGTTTTGGTTAAAAACATAAATAATTTCTGCTAATTAGCAGCATACGCAGCATAGCGCGGTTTGATAAAAAAAACGGATCACTTTCGGTGTGACCGCGTAAAAGGCGCGCGGACTCAACACACTCAATAACAACATACGCGCTGCCACAGGATTAAGTAAAACAAAATGTTCAATCGCTCATCGCACGCATGCGACGGAGGATAGCATTACGCGTCATTTTCGCGTAATTCGAGTGCTTACAGTAATTCTCAAATATTGAGAACGCGGCTGGAAGCTTGTTCGAACACGGATCCGGATTCCGTCAGCTCGGTAGCATCCGAGTGGTTAAGCATAACTCACATTAAAACCTAAAAAAAGCATTTGGTTCGTCGTCCAGGGGAACCGTTACTAAACATGCCAGGGCAATAGGTCGCAGATCACTCAGCCTTTGGCTCGCTGCTGCTCGCTTACTAACTCTAGGGCGGAGCGGGTGCCACTTCACTCCACTGCAAGCGATGGCCGCGGGGAGGGCGAAAGCTCATCGACACCGTTCAGCAGCAGCTGCTGCTGCTCGTCGTCCTCATCCTCGCCGTCCTGCTCCTGGTCGCTGCTATCGTGCGCCAGTCCGTTCGCCCGCGGACTGCCACCGTTCATGAGGGGCGAGAGTGGTGCCAGCCCGTTCATCATGCGGACACCATAGGCCCGATCCACCTCCGCCATCGGATCCATCACCATTGGTTCGTCCCGCTCGTCTCGGTCGTCGTCATCGCTCATGCTGCTGGCACTGCTGCTACTGCTGCTGCTGCTGCTGCTGCTCGAGCTGGTGCTGGAACTGTCTGACTCGCTGTCCTCGCTCGTGCTACTGTCCAGGGCCGGTAAACGTTGCTGCTGTTCTGCTACGTCCATGCGATCGAGCGATGCCGCGCTGGCCGTCGGCACACCGTACCGTGGCGATGACCGTGCCGACAGGAGGAATCCCATACGCGTAGCGTGTTCTAGCTGGCGGCGCAAATCTGTGTGGTTGAAGTGTAAAATGAAGTGTAAAACAAAGACCAAAGAGTTACTTCAAGATCGGAACCAAATAATTATGGAATATATTTTCATCACAAACATTTTATAGTTGCTAATCTGTTTAAATCTGCTTAAATTTATTAATGAAATAAATTTAAATAAACATTAAAACACTTCGTCGTTAAGTAGCTGTACTTGAATAATATCAATTTAAATCAACCGCAAAGGAAAATATTATTATTGCTTGTTCAACAGTAAGTAAAGTTTAATTGTAGATGAACACATGCATTAAACCACAAGCAGTTTGAAATTATTTATTAAAACATCAATCCTTTTACGAACGGTTGTCTATTACGCATCAATTTTGTTCATGCCTGTCCACCACACAACACGTGGAAGCGTGCTTCGAGATCGCCAGCCAGTCCTCCCCTCTCCTACTTACCTATATTTTCCCGCTCCAGCACCTTCACACGCTCCTCCAGCAGCCTGCTCCGTGCCGCGCCGCTGCCATCGTCGCCACGTTCGCCATCACTGCCCGCCACCTTTGCCATGTTTCCGCCCTCACAATCACCTCCTCCACCTCTTCCACCACCAACACCACCCTCGCCGGTGACGCCGTTGCGGCGCACCAGCTGCTCGTACTCGATCGCGAGCTTTATGTACTCTTGCACGAGGTCCGGGTGGCTGAGGCTTTCCAGCCGCTCGAAACGCTCCCGCTCGTACACGCTGGAGAACTCCTTCGTCAGGAAGTCCTCTTCATCCTCTGGGAGTGAGTAAAAATAATTTTCTTCTGAATCTATCGAAAAACTAGAATCGCGTGTTCTACCTGACGGCGTGAGCACTTGCGGCATGTGGTCCTCCATCAGGAAGCGGTTGGTGTTGTATGGCACTAGCGGTGGCTGATCGGACTTCAGGAACGGTGTGATGCGGCGCGAGGCCGCCACCGAGTAGAGATGGCGCCGTTTGTTGCAATTGTTCTCCGCGCCACCACCCGGGCGGCCTCCACCACCACCACCCGGTTGCCCCCCGGGAGGACACTGAAACTTCCACTGGGTCTTGCTGTACGGGCGGTTCGAGCTCGATTTGCCGCGGTTCGACTTGCGACGGCGGTTTTTGCGCCGGCAGCGCCCCTCCCCAGTCCGATTGCTCATGGTGGCCGCTGTCGCCATTGGCACCCCCGTACCATTGCCCTGATTGCTACCCACACCGCGTTGCCCCTTGCCATCACGGTTAGCTTCCGACAGTTCATTTGAATCCTGGCGCGAAACCAAACCGCCACTACGACGACCATCATCGTCCAACGGTCGCCGTCCTCCATCTTCGCCAGCAGCCACACTAGCGCCCCCATCGTTCGCAGTGGCGGCTGGCGCAACCATCGCGACGGTTGCTGCGCTCGACGACGAGCCGACCACATTCGGCTCGCAGCTTCCAGACGACTGTGCGGTCTGACTGGGGAGCGCATCGACTTCATCGCACTGCCGCGTGAAAGCCATGCTTTCCGCCGTCTCCATACTGTTTTCAATCGACATGCTGCACTCGACTGCTCAATCACACACACTAAAATGTTCTTTAATTTTGCACGCTCAAAACGCTCACACACACACACACACACAAACTTTGCTCACTAAAATCGTTCACTAGAAACATTCAACTTTGCACTAAAAAACACTGAATGTAGCTTTTCCACCGTCGCCATATTCCGAAACGTGCCGTCCCGGTTGCGCATGTATGCAGCTGCCCCGCTCGCACGCTCGCACAGTATACACGGGCTAGTTGCTTCTCGCTTGCGCCGCTGCTGTTCTGCTCCGCCCGTGCTGTCACTTTCTCCC
>AXCO02006044.1:0-17166 GCA_000473525.2 Anopheles melas | reverse complement strand
CTGAAAGGTAATTTTAAAAGCATTCCTGTAAAAATAAATCTACAACCTTGCGAGCGGCCTTCCGTCAGTTATCCGGCATTTTCGCCATGGCGGATGTAGAGATCCGTTTAGGCGCGATATTTTTAACTTTAACTTCCTTTGATTTTTATTAATTCCTCCTCAGTTTTCTCGACGAAATTGGAAATTAGAGTAGAACTTTTGCATCATGTTGATAAAAAAAAATCTGAATAGGCCGCAGTTGGTCGACGGACCGGCCCACGCTGACTAGGCTCACATCGTTATTTAGCCGTTTCATTTCCTCCAAGATCCCATTGAGTTATGAGTCATTAACTGCAGCTCCGAATCCAGTGGACGCAATTCCCGCTTCCTGACATGTATGGCATCATGTTTCCCATTTGCTTTTACACTGTTTGGCTGGTTACATTGACCTCCCGTTACATTACCAAGCTAACGCAGCGATGTAGCAGCTTTTCCCACGGACTTCATCTTTAGCTTCCTTTGGAGGGACTTCTTGTCATTCAGGGTCATCGGCCCTTCGGAAACAGGCTTTCTTTCGATGCTGTATGCTGTATACATGATTGTTGTCTAATAGTGGCAAGATGTAGTATATGCCGGAATAAACCGATCCGCACGTCCGCAAACTGCCACACAGAGTCCGTTTTCGTCGAGGCCTTTTCGTGATGCCTTTCTTGGATCGTGCTCGCTTCTGAATGAAATTGCTTCACTTTTTGGGCCATCACGGCTAGAGTTTGACTGATAGAGTTGTCACATTTTGTCTGCTGACTCAAGGGATATTATTATTGAAAGTGTAATTCACATTTTGTCAGTGCGAGTGAAGCTAAACCCATGATAAATCAATAATTTTAGTCCATTTTTTTTAATGTAAACGATACGCAAAAACGATTCGTAATGTAAAAAATACCTTCCTGCGTTGTTGCAATAGGGAAGAGGAGGGACGAAAATTCATATTATTTACGTTACGTAATTGCTGGATTATCCCTAATGGTTAAATGCATCAAATAAATCTAATACAAGGAAGAAAAAATCTTTATCAAAAGAAGTTTGATGATCAATCCATGTTCTTGAGGAGCAATACATTTTTTTTATTAGAAAGTAAAGACATAAAGAAAGTACTACAAAATACAAACCATTGTCAAATAATTCGCTTAGTAGCAAACGTTTACCTAGTAGGATTAACCATGCTTTTCACTAACATATTAAATATTTAAAATGTTATTTATGGTTTATGAAAATCAAACTTTTTGTCCAGTTAGAAGCAGCAAACAAGACTTCAATTAACTGTAAAACGTTTTAAAACTCATCATTCATGTGTTGGTAATGTTGAACCGTGCATGGATAATTATTTACACAATATACGATTTCCATTATCTGCAATATCCTCAATTGCTCTACACAGTAACAATAAATAGAAATATTTCTCACAGACAATCGTAAAACAAATATTGAGAGCAACATGAATTATTTTTTGCCTGCGGTTATGTGTTTAATTGATTTAAATAGTGCTTGCAGTTCGATCGCAACACTCGACACGTCGTCACCCCCACATGATCAGCCACCGGTTCTTGGTATTTGCAATTCACACCCTTCGATCGCTCACGGCCCTACGACTCCTGCCGCGCATGAATCATCATGGCCATACTCGTCATGTCTGTTGCAAACGCATCACTTGCGCCTCCTGTCAGCACGATAGTAAAGCTAATTTTGGTCCGGCCTGTGCGGGCAGTGCTGGCGATTGAAGTGAATTATTTTTAATGCTTCACACCACCGTTAGGTATTAGTCATGTTTAAGATTTGAGCATTTCCGGACCAGGGAACTGTTTTGGGGGCTTTGCTAACTGCAAAAATCACACCTCTCTCTCTCTCTCTCTCCCGTAATTTCCCTTTAACGAACGTATAATAGAAGGGCAAACCGATACCGCCATCAACATACACACAACCTGTTTGATGGGTGAATCATGCCAGAAAGTTAACATATTGCATCTCATTCCTCTCCATTGATTCCGTGTTTGTTTTTTTGCTTTTGTTTCGCTCCCTATTAATGGATAATTTGTACGCATGTACGACTTTCCCTACGTTTGAAACACTTGCAACCCGACACACCCAATACCCGAAGTAGAGAAACAAAAAAGTTAATAATCAAATCGAACATGCAAACTTTACCTAATATTTACCCTTCTTTTCCCATCAGAAGTACTGGTAAAAGTAAAAAAAAAACAAATCAGCAAAAAAAACACACACACATACACACGAGGCAGCCCCTCTGAAAATCGAAATAGAAGGTCGCGGAAAACGAAAAATCAACAAATCAGCAAACAAGGTAAACGAAACGGTCACAGAAGGCAGGAAACCAGCGGGAAGAAACTGCGGGAAATCCACACGGCACGGTGGAAAAGTTTAATTTTCACCCATCAAAAACTCGAACAAAAAGAAAGAAAAAAAAGAAGCTGAAACACAAAGAACAGGCCCGAGACCAGGTCCTTCACGCCATAATCCACCGGTCCACATTGGCATTGACTGATTTCTATGTTTATTTATGAGCCGTCATGCTCTTTAGCCTCCACGTGCTGCCAACCCCGCTAGGCGTTTAGCTGGATCGAACAGCCTTCTGTAACAGTCCTGCTCACACCCTCTCTCTCTATCTCTCTCACCTCTCCACCTGCTTCTTACACTCTTCAGTGGAAAATAAAGTAATATCATTTCTCTGACATTTCGCTTGGTCGATTTCGGGTTTTCACACTGCTCCGGTGCAAACCAACGGTAGCAAAAAAAATCATATACAAACACACAAACGCGTAACGCTAATCAACGGAAATCAGCCGGCCCCGCACTGCAGACATTAAGGATGATGAAGTTGTTTTTTTTTGTCCTGTTTCGTCCTTCGTTTGTTTGCCTTCAAATTTCGAATTTTTAACACACCGACACAGTGAAGATGAGTTCGACAGGTTTCGTGACACGTTTGCAAATATTTACCTCCAATTTCACGCTGTCTCATTCGCGATCATCATCAGCGGTAATGATGCGATTGGGGAATGGCGCTTCAGGTGGCAAACACAGGGGGCGTGATTAAAACATAAATTTGTCTTCCGTTTTTTTGCTGCTGTTGTCGCTTTCATGTTGTGCCCCCGTGGTAGTGAACACCTGCTGACCTTTTTTTTTGTAATCGAAGCGGACAATGTGGCCACAGGAGACGGGTGGGTGTTTGACTATGGCAATTAAATTTGTGTTTATGTTGTGTTTTAATTATGAAGCATATTAGGATAGGGAGAATAGGAAATCAAATCAAAGGCAAGATAAGGGAAGGTTAATTTTCATGGACACTACACAATGGTTAAAGTGATATGTAACTGTTTTATTTAAAAGCAAGCATTCAAATGCAAACACCAATGCTGATCCATTTCAAACAACCATCCGCCTTCATCCATCTCACAGAAAATGAAGGGAAACTGTCTTTTTACAGCTGTAAATTAAACTTCAATTAGTGCCACCTGAAACGTATCCTCGTGTTTTTGTTACTAACTATCGTCATCTCCTCGGTAGCTTCCCTTCGTAATGCCACTTTGAATTATACTTCACAAAATCACCAAAGTTTCTGCCGCTGCTCGAATTCCATTTGAAATTAAACTTCGGCAAAATGTATACCACTGTTTGCTTTGGGGAGAAAATGAGACGAAACACTAGACAATTTTTGAAACGAACGAAAAAGCTCCTTACACAGTTTTACAATTACTGGTACAAAACGAGACCGAACTACAGTGTACTGATTTTTTTTGAGATTTTTTCCGTCTGTCTGCTCATTCCTTAAAAGAACTTAGAGCTCAGTAGAACGAGTCCCCGTGATGCAAGATGGAGAAAGAAAATTTTAGCAAAATTTAATTTACTAACGTTAGCATCATTACGCTCCGTCCTGTTGGGAATGGGTGCGAAATGGAGCAGCAGCAGCAAATGCCTTCACGTACGTACGTAAACTGGTATACGTAACCTATATGGTATGGTTGGGAACGGTGTGCCGGAAAAGCAAATGGAATGCATGTGTCATATAACAAAACACACATGCCAGCTTACGACAAGGAATGTAGGCAGAGTTGGAAACATTCATCTCATTCCTCACACGAGCTCGCCGGTAATGGGTAGCTTTTTTTGGAATTTTACAAAAAAGTTTTTATTCAGTTAAAGTTGGTAATAAAATAAGAAACATGAAGGGTTGCCATGCAAAAAAAAAATAAAAAAAAACTCAATAAAGACGAACAGTTTTATATAAAGTTTAGCTTTAATTGCAAAGAATAGAATAGAAAAGAAAGAAAAATCTTACCAAAAACATTAAAATGAAACTATAACCGAGATAAACCACAAAAAATATATCTATATAAAGCAGATACGAAACTTACGACATAAGAATGAGTGAAAGTTATGCACTCACAACATGTGATATAAAAAAAGCAAAGCAAATAAACAAGCGAAAAAAAATAAAACATGAGATATACAAATGAAGTCAAAAAAAATTATGATATAATCATATTATGATAATGATCAAATAACACAAAAGAACTTCAAGCAACATTAGAAAAAAAATATATTGAGCAAATAAATAAAAATGATATAAATATTCAAACAACAGCAAAACAAAACAAAATGCTAAATTTCTGTGTTCAAAATATGCTCAAATGTACAATACAACAGCTGAAACCTTACGTAAAACATTTCGAACATTTAAAAAGTTAGAGTGTGATAAGCACTTACATAAAAAAAAGTTAAATTAACTAAAGAATCCCATACATGTGTCCAATTGTCACCTTTAGAGCTTTTCGCAGAATGTAGCTTTCCTGTACACTTAAAAAGAGTTATTTTACACACAGGCCAACAGACTCTAAATACTACCATTGTGAGCGTATCATTGTCATATGATAACCTCTCATTCAACGGATCAACTCACTGTACAACACGATATAAATGGTAGATAAAACCTAGTTTTACAGAGAGAGAGAAAAAAAATAAATAAAACACTACAACACAGAGATGTAAAACGGAGTTGCGGCAAAAAAGGTGTCTAGCAAAGGCGCTCATTTGCTTCCACTACCCTCTAAATGAAGCCGGTATTTTTAAATGTAATGTAAGCCAGCCAGCACCAGCCACCAGAGCCTTCGTCAGCTCCCACTGGAGACCATTCTAACGATTATCTCGGTACAGTTTTTCTTTTTTTCTCTCTCCCTCTCTCTCTATCACTACATTCCCCCACGACCTCTCATGCAGAAACGTTAAACACCACGCTGGAATCGTTGGCTAACAAATAGAAAGAACTCCAGACTCACAAATGAGCACGGTCACGAATGAGTATTTCGATGCATGCGGAGGACGTATGACTGTCCCAGCCCGGCTCATACTCACCGTGTGTGATGACGATGCTGAGGACAGCTGGGACATAGAAGACATGTAATTTGCTAATGGTAGAGGGCGTACCGAGACTGGGGGGCGAAAAAAAACGCTTTTCCGTTTATTTCCTTGCTCTTGCTGAGAGCAGAACCAGAGAGAAAAAAACGTACAAAGGAGAACAGGTGAAATTAGATAAGACCGACCAGCCACGCCAACGGACGCGATGGAATGTGTTTAAAATTAATCGTACGAGTCATCCCAAGAGCTGAGCGAATAGAGTTCAACTACAACTAGAGGGATTTTCCCCCAAGGCGTACAAAAAATAATCACACACCCCGAAGGTGGAACCTACCCTGAGAACTGCTCAAAACTTGACGATTACGAACGACGATATGTGAAAACAGGTAGCGGAAAGGAAGGAGAGGATCACGCAACACCAAGACCAAGCCTACATACACACACAAACCCAACCATTGCTCGAAATAGAATGGAAACGATTGCTCTAATTGCTTGGAAAAGCTCGGTGAAATTACAAATTGACCCGCCGGTTCTCGGAACCGTGCCGGAATGTGTGCAATTTAGCTTCCGGTTTGGTGAACCTCCTACCAATGGTAAGGAGATGAATTAAAGAAGGGACCAATTCTTGGGTGCATGGATCAAATTAGGACCTGCCTTCGTTTTCCTTCTATCCGTTCCCTCTTGCGCTGTCCGCTATTGGGTAAACGAGAACAGCTCGATTAATGATGGAGGTCTAGTGAGAAATTTGCAGTACAATGGGATTGAAATGTGTGCGACACTTTAACTGCTGGGAAGAATGGAATGAATGTATAAAGCCACAGATATTGGTTTATGTTTCTTTGCGTATTTTTTATAGATTTATGTAAGTATCGTTCAATTGTTAACTCTAATTTCTTCTTTAATTGCTTAATTTTCTAAAATTAATTCCTCTATCGTTTCTATTAAAATAAATAAAATAAAAAAAATTAACCAGTTTTTATTTCTTCTTTTTAAATGATTTATGCTTTATAATATCGTGTTCAGTAGATCTTTTGATGATTTTTAGCTGCCAATTTGCATTCAATTAGTGTTAAGCAGGCAAATACTATTTTGCTTCATTTTCAATGCTTCTATTGTTTCCCATTCTTTTTTCTCAACTATATTTCAATGCTTTTTACATATTTATTTAGTATTTTTGACACATATTAAAATTACTTATAACTTATTCGAAGCATATGAAAATAAACTATAAAAGTTTCCTATGATTGTTAACATAAAAATGTATGATATTAATGAATCACTTTCCACAAAGCGAAGTGGTTCTATTAACCTCCGAACGCTGTCCATCGAAGCAAGGAATAACAACCTGGACTAATAATAGGATAAAATCAGCGAATTTGAAGACTTGAATATTTAACTGCAATTTCAAGATGTTTGTCAAATCCCTCCTTAAAGATAAAAAATAAAAATAAATTAAAACAATATATATTTTCTGGTCCGAAATCAGCACTATTTAAAATCTAAAGCCATTCAAGCGTTTGGTCCTTCGAACCGGATACTTACTGTACCTTATAGTTAATCTGTTTGAAGTGCGGAAAAGATGTTCGGGATTTGCTAAATGAATGAAACTTTTTAAAAAATGTCACTACAACAACAACATAATCTAATCTAAATGTGATTTATTGTGATATTTGCTGTGCGCGCAAAAATCGATTCACTCCAAGCGCTTGCCCCATAGCATCTTTATGTTGCGATTTATCTTCCTCAGCTTGATATCGCTTCTTAACGCAATGCACCGACTCGCAGCAAACGCTTAAAACGGCCACAGTTTTTTCGTTCCGCGGAAAATGTATCTGAAAAAGTCACCAATTCCATCGAAAACCTCCACGAACGCGCCACCAGGACCGTATCCGTGTACCAACAGATAGAAGTAGTACACCACCAGCAGGAAAAATATGAAACTAAGAACCCTGTTAATAATAATTTGCTTACGGTATGAGCAGCTGAAAAAGGGGTGCAACAAAGGCAGATTAATATTTCACTTCACTTCCTCCGAACTAAGCTGCTTCGAACTTACCCACAATACAACGGATCCAGACACTGGCAGTAACAACCCGGCAAGAATTCAGACAGTTTTGGTTTTTGGAAGAAATGCTGTGTAGTAACGTTGCGAGCCGATACAGTACTGACGAGCATATACTTCAAGCTTCAATAGCTTAATTCGGAAACGAAAACGATCGAAATTCAATCCCAATATTTACCAGTAAATGTATATGATTAATCCACGCAAAGAGGTTAGCAACATTAGCGACACACTCACTACCTTTCTTTCGAATTAACTATATCTTATCGCATTATGTAAATTTGAATCACACAAAACACACAATCTACAGTTTCGTTTCGTTCGAGGGGGATTTTATTCACGGGCTTATCGTATTTGTCTGTGTGTACAATAATTTAGACATTCTGCTTCAAACACTTAAGTACATATAAGAGCTAATCACACGGTATATCGATATTGTAGATATACCTTGATTTGGGCATCATTTTTGGGTAATATTCACTAGATTGTGGTTACCTCTGCTTTGCTGCTACACGCCATCGTCGTTCATCTTTCATTACCGCGCTGGTCAGAGTTTAGAAATGTCAGACCTAAAATCTTGGACACAGTACAGTATTTTCGTCACTTTTCCCACTCAGTGGAAACTCCGTAACTGATTCACTATGTCGCTAGCAGCTTACGCAGAGGAGAGTTTGTGTTGATTTGGCTTATAAATAAGAAACGCTGCACTACTGCCGTCACGTCCATTAAAAGATTGTGTAAAGTGAGACATTTGGTTTTCTAAAGATAGCTTTGGTAGAATAGAGTAGTCCCATACTGGATTATTCACTGAGTTGGCGTTCCATTGCAATCTTTTCCTCTTCTCGGTGCTCTTCATTTGATTACTACACTTAACACAAAATCGCAATCGCTACAATTGTGCGATGAGGGCACTTTCTTACGTACTACACGACCGCTTACGTAACCTGTTACGCGTTCACACTTATCACTTTAATGGTTCGCAATCACTGATCAAACGACCACATCACGAACTGCTCCAGAAGAGGCCGACGAAATCTCGGAACGCGTTCTTGAACGCTTCGCCCGCATCCTTGCCGCGCAGAAAATGTAGAAAGCCAACGTACACCAGAAAGCACGTCAGCACGCACAGGAACACGTTGGTCAGCAGCCGTGCCATGCAGCCGTAACAGCTGGATATTATGAAACAAAACAAAAACCAGAATTTCACAGTTAGCTGATGTTTCTCTTCCAACATACTTGTTGCACTTTCACTCTACACTGGTACGTCCACTAACCTGCATAGGATTGGCTCCATACACTGTGCGAAACATCCTTTTCTAGGCTTTTGCTCGACTTTTCCCATCTTGTTTGGTTTTGGTTACACGTTCACGGATTGCTTAAGCTTCTCAGCGTCACAAAAGCAGATGAAGAGATCTATCGTAGAGCCAGTGAGGTACTGTGCAGCTGTGCGTCACGTCAAGGAGTTGTATATGCGTCAGGCCAGCGTTATCTACTAGACAGCGTGTGACTTCGGCTATGGCACCCGAGTCGTACACGATGCATAACAACTCAACTTCGCGCGCAATTATTGCCGGATAATCCACGCATCATCACATCGTTGGTGCAGCAACCTGTCCTGAGCTGCCCCAGGGATGGGGGGAAGGTGGTCGTCACCAGAAATCCCTTTCCCAAAAACAACACTCAAACGCATGCAAAGTGGGAGATAAAACCAAAGAGAAAGAGAGATCGAGAAATCATCAGAGCAGGAGAGAACGACAACAACGACAGTGACTACGATGGGGTGGTGAGTCAGACTAGTCATCACGATCAGAGTGGAATAAAAGTACGAGCCTTCGCCGTTGATGATGCTGATGATGGTGATGTGACCCACATCGACGAACCGGTTCCAGCAACTGATAACTTTGCCAGCTTGGTTAGCTTGATTAGCCGAAGATCTTTGTTGGGGTGAGGAGGTTCATGTTTTGGGTCATCAGGAATGTGCTAACACATCTGGGAGGTTCGAGATCTTGGAGAAGAATAACATTGGGGATTGCTTTGAGAATTTGAGAACGATCGTGATCATACAATCCATCCCGGTTGGATACACACTTCTGAAACCCGTTCGAGATCTTGGAGTAGAAGAACATCTCAGACATTAGTTTGATATTCACATTCTAGTGCGATCGTGATCGTACGATTCATCCCGGTTGGAAACATACTGCCGAAACCCATTTCCCTGTCGACGTCACCCGAATCTCGTTATCATAACCGGCTTGATATGTCACACCGGACATTAATCGCGTGGGAAAATCGGAAGTGACCGAAATTCCCCACCTTGCCCTTGCCTGGTTCCGTCTTTGACTCACGGTTCGTTCGCACTCGCACCCGAAGGTCTCACTAGCGTGCGCTGCACGTAGTCGTCCAGGCCAAGGGAACTCCGGCGTCACTCAGCACAGCTGATCTCTATTTTATGCGCAGTATGATTCAACCGCCACGCGCAACTCACGCGCAGCGATTGCATACTAATCTTCTCCGATTGGATGATGCATTACGAGCCTCCCTCCGCTCACTCTCGGCGATCATATCTAGTATGCTACACGTATGCTAGACACACCCACTTCTAGGGCGCGCGCGCGCGCCTGTGCTCGTGTAAATTCAACCATCATATTGCAACTCGTTTTACTCCGATCAATGGTAGAGCATGACGAACAAGCATTCGAACGAGTTCGCAGGAATTTCTAATTGAATCTAATTACGCAGTGATTGATAAATGGTTTGTTTTGCGGAGTCAAACTGCTCCCCAAACGGTTTCCAAACTTAGATGTCATTGAACGCCGCAACGCAGCGATTGCAATTAAGCTGCATTTATCCAAAGGTAAATTGCGCCCCAGACCAGGCTTGAAGACAAAGGGTACTACTCATCGCAGGTTATTCCTCAACCAGGGACGCCTAATGCATCCTCGCCCGGGCGGCTTCTCTTAAGCCATTGGTGCTTCCGGCGGCGGGATATTGGAATTGCACACGATGAAGAAACCACCGGATCTACATCGGCAGACACCGGAGCTGGGTGGTGCATGCGCCGAGGTTGGTGAGTCGTCAATTAGTCAGCCCGGCTGAGTCACCAATCATTACGGGGCCTGGCGACAAAAACCTTGATTCAGCAAATCTTCCATCCGAGACGGCAGGGAAGAAAACTTCATCACCTTATACGGGCAATAATCAATGTCAGGCGTGATCGTGCTTTTTGATCAATTAGCTATGGCAGTTTGGATGCAGGCTCAAGGGACGGTAATTGTAACGGACTGTGGCTTATGGAGATATTGAGGATTTAAAATCGCTGTGCTATAAAAGTTCCAAATACCATTTTAATTCCAGTGCCCTACATACACTTACTTTCTGCACGTTTTATCACACCATGCTGAATACATTAGTTTGCCAAGCGCAAAAGCTCCCGAAAACAAAAAACTATAATAGATGAAGGAGAACACTCAGAGGTAGCAGGAACCACTTTGCACAAATTGAACCCAACCGGGACATGAAACGAAGCTGTTCCGAATGTACTTATCACTCACCAGCCATCGAGCCCCATTGCCTTGGAGGGTTACACTTGGCGCATTACAGCCAAGAACAAGCAGCAAAAGCTTTTCGATCTCGTTCGCCTCATACTCTTCCTTTACGCTCAATGCATCTGGAAGTGAATCCATGTTGCTTCATCGTCTAGAATCTTGCTATTCTTTAATTTAGATTTAACGCTTCCTCACAGCGTGGAAAACGATGTTCTGTGCTATTTTTAATGCCTTTAAAAATAAAGAACACACACACAGAGCGCTTCTTGCTGATCTTGAAAACCGAAAAGCGAGATGGTCGACGAAACCGAACTTCCGGTCATAATGTATGTTCGCGTGTTTTATGTCTCTTTTTATAGCCATCTAAAGCAATGTTCGTTCGGGTTCTGCCAAACCGGAGCTTATGTTACGCGATTACTTTGGACACGTGAGCTATGGGTGGTGAACTCGCTAACCATTGCAATCCTAGCGATTGGTCTGTCTGGTTTTATAGATTCTGGGGAACCGAAAATGCCCAGAAGAAGGAGTGTACCTTGGGGGGAGTTGTTGTAAGATTTAACACGATAGAATGTGCGGTTCAAATGATCGAAATCGAAGATTTTACACATCTTTTCCGCAGTAGAGCAAGGCGATGCTTTGTAAAAAAATGGTTTATATAGGCATTAGTAGACAAATAGCCCGGTTCTTTATAAGATTTATAAGGTACAACATTCATTTTCGGAAGGATATTGTTATATTTGCAGCAAAAAAAGTCTAATTTATTTGTAATCTAATGTCTAATACATCAAACGACAAATAAAAACCAATTCTTTAACCGATATACATAAATTTCGGTGAAATTAAAGATTCCAAAAAAAAATCCATTTCTACTTGCTTGATGCCCCTGTTTGCACCTTTAGGCACGTTTCAGTAGTCGAGTATGATATATCTTAAAACTACTATCAAAATATAGAGTATTTTATACTCGAAGAAAAGCAGTTCTATTGACTAACTTTTCATTGTCTCAAATTTCCGCTGTAAACGTCTTGCTACATTTTTGTGTGGAGTGTCATATCCTTTCATTTTAAAGAGTATTAGATATAAGTTTAGTGCAAATAGTTGTGAGATGTAATATACTTGCTTTTACAACAATATACAAAAAAACACCGAATTTTGGTTGAAAAATCAATAATAAATAACATCAAAATTAATAATCACTAAAAATACTAAAATCACTCAATGCACCAATTAGGAAGGAAATTTCAGACATAACTGGAAAATTTGATCTTCGGATGCCTTAAAGCTGTTCTAATTGTGATTATAAATGTATTCGTTTCTCAACAAAAAAAGACAAAAATACTTAATTATTTCGTAATTAAGTACGAGCTTATTGTACTTCAGAGTTTCCACTCCCCAATACAAACACGAGCGTTTCGAATTGAACTGTCAAGCAACTATCGAAATGGCCGACTGAAAAGCATACCAACTACAACTGCAAAGCGTTCAACGAACAGCATTCCGTTCGGTAATAGTAAAATGGCGTGATATCTCACTAAAACCACCCAATGCTCACCGGCTTCACGTTTCACACCGAGAACGGTGTAAAAAGCAAATTTTAAGCTTTTATGCCCCGTACACCGAATACCGTCGCACATTCGTCTCGCCAGGTCACGAAATGCAACCACATTTGCTTCCGTTAGTAATGACACGGCAATAAACCTGCGGAAACAAGCCAGCACGCTTGTTCCAGATTGAAGCTTTTTATTCCAAGCCCCCTTATCCGCCATGCACTGAACGGGGGGTCTTTTGTGTCAAAAGGATGTTGAGTGGGAACAAAAAAAAACATCAAAACGTATGATATCAAAACTTCACCCACAGAGAGCTGGTGGGTTCGTGCAAAAACTGCTCTACACTTTACACTTCACTTTTATCCCAATATATACTCATACCCATGTATGTGTGTGTGTGTTTGTTAAACAGCAGTGCAAAGTTTTTGCGTGCCCGCTCATTCACGAACCGGAAAACAGTGTTCCACCTTCTCTTGTTTTTTTTTTTGTTTTGCGACCCATTCCCGCGTTACATTACATTTTACAAACGGCAACCGACGCGCGTTCGCTTTACAATGCACTTTAAAAGCAAATGGATTTCAAACGGAAAGTGTTACCCTTTCGGTTCATGGCGCAAGCGAGGGGCAATCAAAGAGGTTCTAGGTTTTTTTTTTGCAAGCACTGTAATGAATTTTCCACCCAACCATTCAAAGGGATGGGAGGAAGTTGTTAATGGCCATGCACTTGCATTCTAGGGTGAGCTTCTTCAAAAGCGTTCCCCGAATGCACTTTGCAGCCGTAGTAAATAGCTTCTTTTAACGCGTGCTGTTCGTATACATTTCTGTATTGAGTGTTTGCCCAAGTGGTTTGATCTATTTTTTCGTCATTATTTGGCTTTGGCTGGGTTGGATCTTTTTTAAGTTCAAATATTTTGTGGAATTCGCTTTGGGAATCATTCTGCGCATCAAATGATTGTTGCGTTAACGACTTTTGATAAATGTTTTACCCGAACGCAATACGATCGTAACAGTGGCATCGAAACATGAAGTCAAATTGCGTTCAAGAATCGTAACTAGAGCGATTACCTCACCAACACGATTGACCCAGAAGACTACAAAACCGGGTAGGATCATGTCATAATAACTCGCTACAGTATATCGCTCGTGTATGGCGCGCTATCCATAATGATGTTTGTGACGAAGCCATGCGATTTGCTGAAGGTAATACCAAACCCAACATCATGTGTTATGATAATGCTACTTTCAGGCCACATAACATTCCTCTCTTGGTGAGAAGAGTAAGAATATTATATATTGCATATCAATAGCATAAGTTATTGGTGAAAGAATCTAATCCCGTTTGGGACACTGTTGATTCGTGTGCGTGAAGGTGTAGCGTCAACTTCGTCTGCAAGATAATTATGATCCGCTAGTGCTAATGATCACCTTACTCTACGTGGCGACTAGCGACTTACTCAGAGTGAATCGAAAGACAAAAGGATAAGTCACCAAGGCGACTAGGAGAATCACACATTGTGTCTGCCATACGAGCTTGAACTTAAAAACGTTCAAACCTACCGCTAAACCAGAACCAGCTGGTATTCCCACTCTTATCCCAAACCGATACTGTGACTACACGTCCTCACAAAGCATTTCAACAACTCGATTCATCTTGGTGTCTTCCTGGCAATTTGGAAGGGATCTTCGCATCATTCCAAGGGTTTTCGAAAACTAACTGCTTCCTCTAATTACTACAGCAGCTACCAGCAACACCAGTTCGTCTCTAAACAAACGTCACTGTCACCGATCTTGTCTAGTTCACTTCTCTTTGATTTGGACAGCCTTTCACTACTACATACCACCACCAGCAAAGCTCGCTATACTGGGAATGGAAGGCAAGCTATTATGCTGGCAGTTCTAGTTAGTAGGTGGAACCTGTGTCGTCGAATTCGAGCACAGCTTGCCCGCCCAATCATCGCTTTATCTGGTTTACCCAGGGAAAGATCTGGATCTCTGTTTATGAATGATATGGTCTACGTTCTACATGTAGGTTAATGATGGGTAAAGATGTAAAAAATCCGGATTTGACTTTGATACGACTCGGATAATTTCGAAACCGACTCCGGAATGTAGATCCGCCCAGTATTATCTGGAGTTGTTCAGAATCGTCCCGAATCGCCCGTAGTCATCCAATGTCGTTGAGAATCGAAGCCGTCCGGAATTATCCAAAATTGTCCGGAGTCGTCCAGAGTTCGAGTCCGGACGACTCCGGACGACTCTGAACGACTCCGAACAACTCCGAAACCAAATGATTCCGGGAGACTACGAACGACTCCAGACGACTCCAGACGACTCCTGACGACTCCTGCAGACTCTGGACAACTCCGGACAACTCCGAACGACTCCGAACGATTCCGGATGACTCCAACTCAGGGTGGAACTAGTGGTTCGGATTTGCCGGAGTCGGAATCAGACTAACAATAATCGGAGTGGGATCGGAGTCGTTCGGAGTCTCTCGGAATAGTTTGGAGTCGAAGTCGTCTGGAGTCAGCCGGAGTCGACCAGAATTTGAGTCGGACGGAGTCAACGGAAGCCGTCCAGAGCAATGTGCTTCTGAGCAGGCATTTCATATCGCTCTCAAGATCAGGCTTTTCATAGCTCCAAAGAACACAGGAATAATGTAGAAAATAAACTCATGATATGAATTTCAAAATACCTGGTGATCTAATTAAGCAGACCTATTGCATTGAACGTACTAAACACATAAAGGATCTCGATGTTGTACTGGATACAAACCTCATCTTTAACCGATATACCGAAGAGATTATTGGTCTTTGTAATCAACTACACGCATTGCTCCTTCGATGTGTCATCAAGTAATCCAACTCTCTCCCTCTCATTACTCATTATTTTATGGTACAATTACGAGAGTTTATTGAATTCAATCTCAACACTCCATAGACACAAGAAATAAAACGATCTTCTCCATCGTTCATCACTCTATTGCTCACTCACATGCACACACACGGGCGCTTACTGCGGAAACGCTGGCCGCTGTTTGCCGAACCGTCCCCGCTTAAAGTACGGCCTTCGGCCCTTCTTCGGCAGTGCTTTCTGTGCACCCGGCCCGTCGTCGCTGGCGGGTGCAATCTGCACCACCCCGTCCGGATTGGCCAAATCCGTCACACTGCCCACCGGCGCAACGTCATGATCATCCGACACGAACGAACTTTCCATGGCCATCGATGCAACGCCCGGTAGTAGCATGTTTGGCATGCCAGCAGTACCACCACCCAACTGCTGCTGCTGCTGCTTCTCGGCCTGCTGTTCCTGCCGCTGCTTTAGCTTGTGCTTCTTCCCGTACCAGTGCTGGCCGAACAGTTTCTCGTCCGCCACGATCAGGTTGCACGTTTTGCAGTAAAACTTCCCGGACGGCATCCGGTACAGCGACCAGTCGGTTTGGCGCGGCGGCACCGACAGGCTGCGCAGGATTGTATCGGACGCATTGAACGGGGTGGTGCGCACGATCACACCCATCGAGCGGGCCTTCTTCAGATGCTTAGCGCCTTTGAGATGCATCAGCATCTCGGACCGCGACGTGACGGACGTTTCGCAGATCAGGCAGAACGTACCGGTATCGTCCACACAGTCGAGCCCCTCCTTTTTGCGAATCTCCTGCTCGAGCGTGGTGCCGCTTTCCGGCCCACCTTTGGACGGTACGGTAGTGGGTTGCGCGGTGGCTGGTTGTACTGACTGCTTGCTACCATCCGCTGCCACCACCTCTTCGTCACTCTCCACGTTAATCGTTACGATGGGTTGTGGCGCTGTTGGGACAGTGGTTGCGGCTACAGGGGCGGTGACCGGCGGAACGTTGGCTAGTTGCTGGAGCGGTGAAAAAGCGGCCACTCCATTCGTTGCATTCGGGGCCTCAGGGCCCAGCGCTGGCTCCATCAATTGTACCGGAGGTTGTGGCGGTGGCTCCAGACGAAGATTCTTTGCTCCGGTCGTTCCGTTGGCTCCGTTCTGAGTCGCTTGAAATGGGCGTTTCTTAGCGACCGGCGTTGTCGGGACGACCGTTTGGCCAGAGGGCGTAACCTCGGTCACTATGTTTGTGCTATAAGACAGAACGAACAGGACGGAAAGATCACAATTAGTGAAATAATTTTTGTATTTTTGTAGTTTTGGTAAACAAATTTCAAAACAAAATCGTATATACCAGACGTATCTTATTACTTCATAGACTTCTTAAGCTTTGCTGTAAAAAGAAAGGCGCGTGGAGAGGTTCCACCTTAAACTGCACCAGCTGCCTGCGCTAATGTTAACTACAAGATATACCTTCACGTGCAACTTGCACGGCGGTTGACTAGAGAGATGCAGGATACAGTGGCCGCTGCTGCATGGCACGTTAGAAGTTCAATACCCACAGCGACGATGTCCCCGGGAACGCTGAAATGAAGACACACCACACACACGGCGGAATGAAGATCATCTACGTTGTGTGTCCTCTCCCACAAACACACACGGCCTGGACTGGAGTTGAGGTTTGGACCACCATCACCACCCGCTCTGTACAACGTGCGAAAAATGAAGTTTTCGTCGGAATCGATTCCGGCTAGCTCCAAAGTATT
>KI920867.1:0-15828 GCA_000473525.2 Anopheles melas | reverse complement strand
TATGTAGGTTGTCTTCCGCATCATCGTCATCATCATCAGCAGCAGCACCCCCACCCGTAGAATCAGCTCACGTCACGGACCGGCGAACAATGGCGAATACGGATACGGCGCGAACGCGTTTGTTGTGCGATCGAGTGTGTGGAGCGATTCCAACAGGGGGGCGCACCACAAACAACGAACCAAACACCTTCGAAACATGCGTTTTCTTCTCTCCATTCCTTCATTCTTTCTCTACCCCCCCCCCCTTTCTTCCACACACACACACACACACACGACACACCAAACCTCTCTGTGTTCGCATTCGGGCGCGATGAGGCTGCCGCAAATGCCGCAAGGCCCCGGAGGGCCGCGATTATTGAGCGCTTACAACAAATCTTGCTCATTTAAGCTGTTAATTTTAATTTTCCCTGCACACCACCACCACCACACCATCACACGCTTGCTGCTGGAGCTTTTTTCTTCCTCCGGGCTTCTCGGTGTTGTTTTAGTCGTTCCTTCCCCCCGATTCGTCACCCTTTTTTTTGGTGGCGGCGGCGTCGGCCGTTCGCCTTCCTTTCCCGGTGTTGTTCGCCTGTGCATCTGGGTTTATCAACGTGCGTTCCTTTTTTACCTTTGTTCCGATTACCCTGCATCTCGCGCTGGAAGTTGGTGGTTTGCCGTCATCCATCGGCAGCACAGTGGGAAGAGGGCAAGATGCGGGGGTATATGATGGTTGTATTAAAACATATTCAGCGCCATAATGTGAGTGTGGATTTATGTGTGAAATGAAACATTTCAAAGAGTACAACCAGAATCAATATTCCATTATTTGCAATTTCAATGTCTGTCTGGCAAAAGAGTCGATAAAAACATTATTGTTATTCGTTTGTATAAAGAAAGGATGTAATATTTAAAAAAAGACAAAAACTATGTTCGTTTTTCATTACGCAAACTGTAAAATACTGGCAAAAAATACATTTTTTTTTATCTAAATTTTATTGTCTAATCATTGATTTACGTAAATGATTGTCCTACTTCTCATGTGGCGGCTTGTTTGGTTCGGGGCTGTGCTGCTATGCTGGTATAGTTTTTCTTACCACTTACCTTTACACTAGTCATCTTCAGTCGTCTTATAATGATTTACGACGTTAACAAAAAACAGGGAGAACGCTCCCATCATCATTGCAGAATCGATCACACTGAGGATCGAAGTTTTTTCACCCCTTTTTTCGTGATTCTGTGTTCAATTTCTTTTTACTTCTATTCCGAGCTGTGTTACCTGCTATTTTCTACTCTCTTTCTCTCGCTCTCTCCCGTTCTAGCTTGCTCATTGTTATGCGAGGTGGGATGATTTTCGTTCACAATCGTTTCATCATTTCCATCATAAATTGGTTGAAGATTTCCCTCACCACCAGCCTAACCCGCGCCATTTGTGAGCCTTTTTTTCTATCAACCTCTCTCTTTCTCCCTCCCTTCTCTGTTATCGACCACCAAAACCTGCCGGACCGATGTAGCGCTGATCAAATGCCGCTGCTGCTCATGGTGCAGCAGCTCCCGGTTGCCTGATTGCCCAAAAGTGGGATTGTGTGTGTGTGTGTGTGTGTTCCTGTTGAACACATACACACCGAGGGACACACAGAACCAAGGGAGTCGTCGTCCCGGTCGGTCGGGGGGTGGTGGTGGGCCCCCCGAGATTCGGAAACGAGGCGATCGTTTTTTAGCGTTTATGATGGCGCGGTGTATTCATTTTCTATCCCTTTGTGTTTGCGACCAAATCGCCCCCCCCCCCATCCCCTACATGTCTAAGAATGGTGGACGTTTTTGTAACGGGGGAAAGCAGAAAGTCCCGAACCGATCAAACCTCACTTTCGCAGTGCTGAGAAATGGGTGGTGGGGGAATGGTTCAGGGAACTGGCGGCGGCGGCGCGCACGTTGGGAATAAGCTATTTTCTTACCCATTCTTATGTTCCCCACTCCTTCCTTTCTCGCCCCAAGAGCTCGTATTCCTTTCTTTTGCTTTTTGGGCTCCCTCGCTGCTTCCAGTGCCCCTGCCGTACCAATTCATTCGGCCTTTCCCAATGATTGCCCTTCAATTTTTCACCTGACCGATGTGGTGCGCACACGGAACATTGTGCGATGGCCCGACAATTTGGGTCATCCGCGCATCACACACACACACACACACACACACACACACAAATACAGAGTGTCTAATCCTCATCATCAACACTGCGGCGCTGCCTCACCGTTTGGAGTTGAAGCTGTGACGAATGGCTCAGTGCCGAAGCGGTGTGTGTGTGTGTGTGTACCAGCGACTGTAGCCGATGATTAGCCGCGGCTCTAAGGGGGGAAGGGCAGTAAGAAGCAGAAGAAAGGTTTAATCTTTCCCGTGCTGGTCGCGCTGCCGGCTTCTGGCCCATGTACTTTCTTTTGGCTATCTTTCGCTTCATTACTTGGTTACCTTTTGCGCTCGTTGCTCGATTTTGAATCCCGCCATCCTCTGCGCTCTCTCCCGCTCATCCGTTTGGGCAATTTTTAATGGGCTGCGTTGTTGTTGTTTCTCTCTCTCTCTCTCTCTCTCTCTCTCTCTCTCTCTCTCTCTCTCTCTCTCTCTCTTTCCATTTCTTTAGCCAAGTATTTATGATGGCTTCCCGCTAAAGGAATTCATTCCACCAATTTGGGGAAGGGAAACTAGCGGGGGCAACATTGGGCTGCGGAATAATGCTAGAATGTGTTTTCTCCTTTTTCTTCTCCCTTCCAACGGGGCCTAGCCGCATGCACCTTTCTTCGCGACGTGTTTCTATTTATTTTGGCAATAGCTCGTCCCTCCCACCGCCACCCTCCTGTTTCGCGCCCTGTTTCGAGCCACAAATTGCTGTTGCTTTATGCGGGATGGATGGACAACTGGGTGGAAATTAGTTCCCGATTAGTGTTGCCGTTCCCACCCCTGGCCGCCGTGCCCCCCCCCCCCTGCCCTGATGGACGAATGATGATGGTGGTTAAATCGATGTCCGTCCGCTCGATGATGCAGGTTGGGAGCTTTTGTGTTCCCTTGCCCCTCTTTTTCCTTCCTCAAAAAAAGTCGATGGAATTCGGTAGTCCAGTTTCGCCATCTGCCCGTTCGTTAGTATCGGCTGCCCCTGCGTTAAGCGTAGCCTTTCGAACGGTTTAATCCACTGTGCGAATTTATAAACTCATTAATGTTTGGTTCATTTTTTTTCGACGCATAGTTTAATTTCGATGCTTTTTTTGTGATGCTTAGTATATTTGATTCATTTATTATGATGATTTTTCAAACAAATATTTTAAAGCAATATTCAAATAAACGATTTTGCTTGAAATCATTTGCTGTTGGTTGGAGACAGTTATTTATTTTAAAAGATTGAGGGGAGTTTTTTTATTGTACATCTCTGGCATAATGTGTCCGATAAACTGTCTGACGAATTAAATATGTCCAGAATTCTTGGAATGTAATGTCGCCTGAAAGATTGTGTTATGGTTTTAGCATAAATTTAGCCCTTTCCTTTTTTGTCCCAAAATAATGATCTGTTTATGAAGAATCCGTCACAATCCCGGAGGATCAGTTCGTCTGCGGCTAAACTACAAATCGGGCAGATGAGAAAAAAGAAAAGTCTAAAACAATCCTTTCGCAACAGCGGACAAACATGCAGGAAAATTGATTACGCGTTCGCTTGTATCGAATGGGAAAACAATTGCTGAAACAACCATTTCCTCCGATGAGCTCTGCTGCTGGTGCCGCTGTTGCTGCCCCAATGCCAACGGTGAAGGTCGTGTTGATGTTTCATTTTCTCTCCCACAATACACAGTTTAAAGTTTCCCAGCACGTCGCCGACCAGCAGCATCAGCGGCGGTGTGGCGGTGGCGATACCAACGCATTGTGGCATACCCGATGTTTGTGCTTTTCTTGTGCGTCCCGCTGGCCCTGGCCGCATGCTTGGAACGGATTGCCCCGGAATGTTGTGCCTGATTTTCACATCCACCCACCGCCGCAGCCTCTTCCTCTGCTCCAGATGGGTATATATATATTTATGCTGCACAAACGAACGGCCTGTGTACTGCTGTCTGCTGATGCGATGGCGTTCAGCACGGATCTCTTTTTTTTCAAAATAATCGAACGTTTTTCCTCCGCAGGATATTGAACGTCGATGCAACGGACGTGTGTTTTGTTTTTCTCTCTTACCAAAACCACGTCCGACCATGGAGCTCCAGAAAGGCAGAAGAACGCATTTTTACGCCGGGGCCGTTTGTAAACGCTGGCCAGATCCGGTGGCTGCGGGTTTTCACTCGGTGTTTGTTTGTTTATCTTTACCAAACGAAATTTATCTCTAACCATTACGCGGGTGTACAGCACGGTGTGGGCGGGTATGGAAGGTATGGCCGATTCCGAGAAGGTAGCAATGGCGGCTTCGGTTTTCACAGCCACTGCACATTTGCTTCTTTTACAAAATTTACCCCATTTTTTCCCCCATCGAAAGGCTCGTTGGGACGAACAATTTGGCATAAAAACAAAACGCCGTCTAAAACGCGCCTTCTCACGGTACGAAAAAAAATTGGGCAATATCGCACAACCCTTTACTTTTGGTGTCTGCTTCACAAGCTCTGCAGGGAAGGAAGTGAAAAAAAAACGGGGGGAATGTTTGTTTTTACTGACCGTCTCGCGGTGCCAAACGTCCTCAACCGGCAGTAAATAACTTGCACGCAGAAAGTGTAACCCGGCGGTATTTACTGAAATCTCGATGCTGTTGAACGATGCTGCGATAATTCTCTTTGCCAGTTGAAGTGCTTCTTCCGGCCCAATTTTGGGTATGGGGAGCTTTCGTGACCAGTTTCTATTTTTTTTTTTGTGGCAGTTACATTCACTTAGCTTTGACTTATTTTTTTATCGGATCTACGAAATCATGCAGGCACAAAAAAAAGAATTAGTAGACAAAAAAAAGTGAAATAAACCAAACGGATGTCCGGAAGATGGAGCGAAAATAAAATTAAACGAAAAAACTCCCTCTGCTAAAAAAAATCCCCCACAATCTAACGCGTCCAATAAACGCAGCTTCAGTTTGTTTGTATCTGTGTGTGTATGTGTTTGACGCTATCCATTCTTTGCTTGTCCGGGTGAGGATTTCTATTTAATTTTTTGGCGGACATGGTGGCGCAGAGCTATTCCCCCCCTCCCCCCCGCCCCTTCATTCCGTACCATCGAGCGTTTCTGCCACACCGCCGGCGTTTGACTTATTTATGTTTTATTTGTTTATATGTCGTCGGATGGCGGGCCACTACGATATATCTGCTTTCCCATCCCAGATTTCGGATCCGTTTTTGGGCGGTGGTGCGGTTTTTAAAATGTTCCCTTCCGTTTCCGCGCTTCCGACCGAAGAGCAACCCCCCCCCCCCTTCCCCATTCCCCACAACCCCATCTTCCCTGCGCTTTTCTCCGGCAGCTTCGGCGTTTGCTTTCCCTTCGGTGCTGCAGTGGCCGTGTGGCATAAACCGCTTTTTTCCTTCCATTATTTAATTTGACTTGCGGTGGCATGTCGCTCATGGGAATTTATCAAATTAAATTTTGATCATCGCTTTCCGCCGGCCGGTGGAAGGAGGTTGTGGTGGGATACGGTAGAGGGTTACGCAGGGAGCGGCAAAAAGCTACTTCTTCGCCTGAGAAGATGCTTTCTGCTTTCGAGCGCGATCTTTCTTCCCCCCCCCCCCCCCCCACTCCCCGTTTGCTGCCGGTGGAGCAGCCAGCAGCAGCAGCGATCGAGCAATCAAAGGTTTTGGCTGCGGTGTGGTGTTGGTTATTGTGCCGTTTTTCCCTTCACAGCCAATTTTTGGAGCTTAATTTTTCCTTCCTTCCTACCACTGCTGCTGATTTGACCGATTTGACTGGTCAACGGGCGCCATCATTGAAGAGGAAAATTGGAGAGCGAGAGAGACAGAGAGGGAGAGTGAATTGTGTTTTTTTTTTTTGCTTTTCGTTTGGTGTGAAAATTGAAGAACCTTCTTATTTTGTTTTGATTTGTATTTGATGGCAAAAATGGAGGAATCGTTTAAGTGCGGTTTTGTGGTCTAATGGGAATGGCGCGTACCGCTGGTGTACTTTCTTAGCAGGGGTTTGTCTCCAACCCTCTGCCGACAACAAAGTAATGCGTACATTGGTGTGGAGAAAGATTGAATTTTCTGCACAGTAACGTTTCGCTGAGTTTTGGTAACGAAGCAGCACAACGAAGGAGGCAGATCCTTCCGACTGGTTCCGACAGCAGAACCGAAACGAGGCAAATGCTTTTTGTTACGCCCAAACATAATATGGCCCATGTTGGCTGCTGTAGCTGCTCTCCAGGGCTCAGTTGGTGTGTGTGTGTGTGTGAGAGTGGCTGTGCTTTAATTAAACAACCTTCAACGAGGTAGCTTCGGGCAGCTGCGAGACGTTTCCAAAGATTTCGTTCTGCGATGGTTGGTGCCCCTGGTTGGTCCCGCGTTCTAATGAGGTAAGAATTTCTGGCTCTCCTACCAGGCCGGGAAAGGGCGTAAGCCGGGTAGCAGCTGATGAGCCACCCACCCGTAACGGGGTTCGGGTTTACTGTGGGGCCATCGTTGGGGAGTGTAATCAACTAAACATGGTGAAATTAATTAGTGCTTGGCAATAATTGTTAAATAAAATGTAACCAAACTGAGACCGGGGAAGTAGGAAAGTAAAAAAGTGAGTAAAAAAGAAGCACACACACGCAGCGGGGACAATAAAATGCTAATCGTGCAAGGTAGATGGTATTCCAAAAAAAAAAAATGATTTCGTACCGATGGTAGTAAGGTAAAGCTGAAAGTGTGTTTTGTGTGGGAAATATCATGCAAAGTACGGTTTACGCCACTAATTGGGGGCGAATCGAATGGAAATAAATACATTAAACGAAAGTTGTGTGGAGATGGTGGAACACACTCTGAAGGAAAGCAATAAATGAAAACGAAAAATGTTAAAAAAAAATAAACTAAAGAGAAGGCTGCACATTGGGATAACTCCAACCTCGGGATAGAATTACCACATAATTGCTTCGTCTTTGGAAATAGTTTCGTTCAATAAAACCACATTCCGAAACACGCTGCTTGTGCAATACACACACACACACATACACATCAGAGGGAGGGAGAGAGAGAGAGAGCGAGAGTCCTTCCAAGTAACGGAACGGATTCGTTCTTATGCGCCCGATTGCCTTACCGTGCCGGTGCCGGAAGCACCGACCACGCCAACATCTGGTTAATGGCTGCTTTTTATTGCATTCCACCACGCGTTGACGTTAAACAGCCCAGCCAACGGGTGCAGCAGCCTTTCCCCCCAATGGCCTGCCAAACATATGAACATAATATCGTATCTTCCCCCTTTTGCCAACGAACTGTTTCGCTTTCACCTATGAAATTGGTTCTTATGTGTGCGTATGTGTGCTTGCTGCTCACCCACGAGTTCTCTCTCGAGCATTGCTGACTTGAAATTAAAGGTTTTTTTTTTGTTGCTGTTGCTGTTTTTGTCGTCGTTCTCGTTGGGGAAGGAAATAATTTTACGATCCGAAACACACGAAGAGCAAAACGCCCCTGCAAAGGAGACTGCTGTGTGTGTGTGTGTGGGGGGGGGGGGGCTTTATGCCTCCTTTTCAAGACACCCAAAACGGGCCAACACCACACACACTCGTTGAAAGGCAGGGTGACACCGCATTTTCTTCTTCCACTTGTATTTTGCTTCTGCGTCTTTACGAGTTATGGTTTTTTTTGGGGAGGGCGTCCCCAAGTTTTGGAGTGCGTTTGTACATGCACATTTATGCGAAACATGTTTGTTGCGCTGTTAAAAACCGCAAACTCGAAACTGCTCGACGACGTGTGTCGATTTGCTAATGATACCCGGTACGCTGATCGGTATCCAGTTTGGCGGCGGTGGTTAACCATTTGTCGTGGGATTTGGAGCTCTTTCCAACCTGAAACAGGTGACTTTTTAGTACAGCCAAACGATTTCGTGCGGTTACGCATCTTGCGGCTGATTGGGAAAGCCGCAGCAACGAGAGCAGTAAGGGCATGGGGATGGTTCATTTTTTCTTAATTTGTGCCTTGATCTGCAGCTGTTTCCGTTCCAGACGAAGGTTGAAACCCGGGTTTCATCACATTCGGCACGAACGGCGGGCGAGGAAGCGAAAATTGTGTTCCGTTTAGCAGTGTGTGTGTGTGTCATTTTGCGGCTGTAGTGGGAGAGTGCTGTGGAAATTATCGTAATTCATGCCCGTAATACGCAAAAATAGCGAGAAACGTTACATTACTTTGATTTTTATCTATAAATTAGGGCTCATTCAACTGTTCATAGCTCTAGTGCAAGCATGTTGAGTGAAGCAATCAGTATCAGAAGGACATTCAGGCGCACCCGAGGAGTTTTGAAACGAAGTTTTTTGTGTCATTGCGTTAGTGCGGAGGGTGATTCGAAGAATTCGATAATTGTGAAATCTAAAGTGAGTGTCTACCAACATCAATCAACCAAGGAATAGTTCACCATGGGGGAAACAACAAAAATGACAATTATGAAATTAAATAGAACATTTTTGAGTTCGCCCACATCGATCGCACTGATTAAAACATGCCGCGTGGGGGCGTGCGCGCTTACCTGCTAAAAGAAAACCCGTTGGAATAATTCCAAAACTGTTGCGCTAAACTTCACCCCCCATCAGCGAGCTGTAATTAGCGCTAAAGTGCTGGCGAGACCGATCAAAATTCTTTTGCGCATTCTTTTTCGCATCATAATTATTGCCCTGCTTTACAGCTTTTTTTCGGGCCATCGATTGCCATTTTATGTTTTCGGTCCGGCGCTCCACGGCCCCAGTTCTTCCCCTCTCACATTCGTGGGAAGGGACGGAAGTGGTGGGCGTTTGTCAAATGGCAGAAGGTGAAAAAAAGCATAAATATGTGGTAGGTAGGTGGCAGGGTTTTCCATTGATTGCTTTCAGCTGTGCGTTACGCCAACCCAACCCGACTGGTGGTGGTGGCGTTGCGGGAAAGCGAGCGAGTGTTGCGAATGATTTTTGTCACCCCCCGGGACAAAAATACATTCCTTTCCAGCCCTCCCGAGATAGAACTCCTTTCGGGTGTCGCGTGAGTGAGGAAGGGAAGCACGGTAGAATGGTAAAATGTTTATTTTCCTCAGTTTCAGCGGACGGCGTTTTTTTTTCTTCTTCCGTGGCGCGTGTTCGAGGGAAATCCAGCTCCAACATGGATTGTTACATGATGATGACGGTAGCGGGAGGAGGTGGTGGTGTGCCCAACCCCAATTACATTCCATCAGTGTTAATGCTTCGCTTGCCATGCCTTGTGTGCTATATGTGCTTTTAATTTGCGGGAAACACTTTCCCAACCCGGGTCGGGTCGGGTGGAATTTGGAATGAGTCAGCTGTGCATGTGTGTGTGTTTATGTGTGCTGTTTGTAGCAAGGATTTTGTGTGCTGTTGGCCATTTGCCGGATTTGCCCGACGGACGCGGCCAGAGGGAGCAGCGAATGAAGATATTAACATTTGCGCTAACCTTCTCGGTACGATTTGATCGCCATCGGAGGCGAGTCGATGGAATGTTTCGTTCTTTGTGTGTGTGTGTGTGTTTTTTTTCTTGTTCTTGCCCTTCCCTAGACCACCATTACTCGCCTATAGTTTGGAGCAAAAAGGGAATATTATTCTCGTTCTTCTGTGCCGTGTGCACTCCAGTAGGCGACTGGCTCACAAGAAACTCAACACGCGGGCGCCGAAGGACTTGGGTGTATGAATTAATTGCCGCTCTCGGTGCTCGACGCCAAGGAACCGTTGTAAAGTGGCGCCCCATCCGGCCCAAGGCTTCTGGCAGCGGCCCTTGCGCAAGCCCCTCATTCGCTCTGAGGCACGGCCAAGTCTCGCGCGTAGCAAAATGTCGGTGTCGTTTTGTTTTATTTTTATGTTTTTGTTCGTCTCCAGCGAATGTTATTTTTCCACGCTCTCAAACACACTTACGCCCGGGCGCCACTTGTTTGCCGCTAGCGAACGGAGCGTAATGTTTTGCCATTTTTATTTCTCTTCTCCCGATCGGTGCCTGCTTCTTCTGCGACCGAACGATTAGGTTTGGCCGGCACGATCACCACCAGCACCAGAGTGCCCGAGCCTCCTCCGCGTGTGGTGTACACGGTGCAAGAAGTATGGCGCTCCGGAGCATGATTTTAGCATATTTTGCCTGTTCAGACACACTCTCCCATGCTGGCGGTGTTGTGTGCTCGATGCTGAAGGATTTGAGCGATAAATAAATTCCTCAAGGTCGCACTCTCGTCATCGCTGCTGGTGATTTGCCCGCTGCCGGGTCTCTCCGGGTTCTCCCTTGCTCTGCCGTCCAACCCTCCAGCTCTGCTCCTTTGCTTGCTTGTCCAACTTGCTCTGCCGACGATACTGTAGGGCTTCTCGGTGGGACAACATGCACACACATACACAGCGTGTCCTACGAAGCAGCTTACAATTGTTATATGGGGCAACCAGATCCGTTTTGATCCACATCTACCTCGGGACTAACCGAAGAAGCGAGTGTGGTATGGAGTGGCGGGTAAGGCGATTAATCGTGATGATTGTTGCTGAAACCCACCCAATAAATCTCCGTCGCCTCGCTCCACAGGATCTCCCCTGCCCGCGGAGGTGACATATTGGAACGCTTGGGTACCTTACAGAAGCTTTGCTTACGCTAGGTTCCGGCTGCCGAGGCTGCGGCGCGGGGCTGGTTGTGGCTCAAGTGCAAGTGCGGCTTAGAATTAATTTGCGGCCAGCATTTAGTTTGCTTTACTGCCACTTCTTGAGCGAGCGCGCAGGAAATGGAGTTTTTTTGTTGTTGCTGGGGTGGTGTGGTTGTTGTTTTTATTTTCCTTGATTAATGATTATTTCATTATTTTGCACAAAATATTAGTCGCATGCTTACACGCTATGCGCTCAATATAGCCAGTCGCTGTTGGGGTGGGGATACAAGGACGTGAAATAATTTATATAAAAAAAACGCAACAAATTGGAAGGATTTGCTTGTGGATGACATGTGGTTTTGTTGTATTGATTTTATCCTTGACATACTTTTAAAAGCTTTCATCCTTCGATTTCCTAAAAAATGGGAAAACATTGCATATGTTTCGTATATTTAAACATTCTTCGAATCTTGAAAATGTACAGACCCCTGTTAATAACCTTGTGTTAGTCTATGCCAGTGTAATGCAGTTAGTGATGTGCTCTCTGGATCTCCGGGTATTGTTGGTCCAATTCTGACTACGGCAAAATCGGAGCCATCAGATCCAACTCCGACTCCAGACGACTTTGAACGTCTTCCGAGGACTCTGGATGACTCCGAATGACTCCGACATCGGATGACTCCAACTCCGGACGACTCCTACTCCGGACGACTCCGTCTTCGAACGATTGCCAGCAAATAGCCCTGAATAATGCTAGCCGGATCTAACTTCCAGACTTGGTTGTGAAGTTTTTGGAATCAGATCGGAGCGATAAATACAGAGCAATTTGATAAATGTTAAATGTTCTTCCGAAGCGGATTGTGTTCTAATCCACAGCAGTGCATTATAGATGAGCCTGGACACATTCGATACTGTCGGGATATCTTTATCACCTCTCGAAAAGGTTAAAAATGGCCCCCACTAAAAGGGGGAGGACGTACACCGTCAAACCAACCACAAAATGGTGAAATAATTCAAGATCACGTTTCATCAATATCCATCCAATATCCAATCTTGAGCAGTATTTGCAGCGGTGATTTGTGCGGTAGTATGTTAGTTTTTCATTGAGCCCCCTTTCTTTCCTGGGAACCTTAATTCGCCCCCTATTGAACCTCGAGCAACGATCAATCGATGCGGGAAAATTCCAACCGCCCGGAACCCGTTTGACTTCAATTATTCATCTATTAGATACAGCAGCCACTTGACCGCGGTTAGGACCACCACCGTGCACACTGTCCCGCTGTTTAGCGCGACCTGATAGTGAAGGACCACAAACCGAAAAGTGATATTTTGCCCCTTCCAGCCCCACGGCTCCACCCTAGCAGTACGTCCTAGCAGTTGCTGCCGCCACATCAATACAATCGTATAAATAATAACGGTGGCCCGGGAGAAATTGGTTGGCGCAGAAAACATCAAACTTCGGTTGGAGTGTGGTTACTTTTGGGTAGCATTTGGTTAGTGGTGGTCCGACGAAACCCCCAGCTCCACACATTTTTTGTTGGGAACTGCGGAAGCCACATCAAATAAACCTGCTAAACCAATTTCATCACCTGCAATTTCAAATTGTGCGTCACCCTCCAAACTCCAATCAGACTTGTGCCGATTTTGGATACTGGAACTTAAAAATCGCTGTACGCATTTTTTGGCTGTCACAGCCAGACATATTTCCCAGCGCACAGTGGTGCTTGTGGTTTCTTTTCCTGTTTTTATTTATTACCCTATCAGAAGCGCGCCGCCGTCTCCGTTGAAATTGCAATGTTTGTTTGTTTACGATTTGTTGGCAGACGGTCGATTATTGTTTTACCACCGTTCCAAACACTCAAAAAAATGCGTTCCAAATATTTCCGCGTTTTTACAAGTGGGTGTGTGTAGACTCGTGAAGCGCACCACCCGATCCATAAATCATCAGTGCCGCGAGCAGACACACCGAGCAAGCCAGGCAGCAGGGGCAGCACATTTGCTCGTGTGCTCCCCACTTGACTTCGATTCCGACAAGAACCGTGTGACCGCGGCACAATGAAACTCGGTAGAAGATGGAATGTTTTTGGAGATGTTTTAATTTGGTGGGGTTGGGGAGTGGGAGCGAATATTTAAACGAACGGTTCTAAGCGTCTGTCTGTCACAGATTTTACCGCTCCAGATCTATAGCCCCCTTTGAGGAGGAAAGGAATAGAAATCACACAAAAAAAAAGCTATTCCATGATACCCAATGTGTCTGTTGCGAGACCTGGTGATTGGGTTAAAGTTTTGATAGCCTCTTTTCCTTTTTGTTTTCTACCAACTTTAATACACTCGTAAATAGCGACCACTCTCTCGAGCACGATCAAGCCAATTTCAGCCATAGAAGGAGGGAGCGGTTTTAATCGAAGGGCAGTAGATCACGATTCACGCGGCAACCAGCGCGCGCCGCCACCCAATTGTACTATTGTATCAACCCGTATCAACCATCTGTATCTTAATTCGTAGCTTTGCCTGCTTTGCCACCTTATATGCAGAAAACGGGACCGCAACGGGCAGCGAAAGCATTCACAATCTGTTCGCGTTTCATTAGATGGCATCTTAACATAATAATCAACGTGTACCGATCACGATCCTTCTGGTGGCGGCTGGTGGTAGGTTACGGCCTTGGCGCTGCGTACTATGGTTGTCGTGTCTTCAATTACATCGAATCAGGGCTAGGAAAGTGATGTATGCATCGGCTTCATCTACTCCTTTTCCCTCGATCTCACTCCGTTTTGGCGACCTTGCATTCTAATTAATCATCACAAGCCGAGTAAGGTTTACCGAAAACGTATTGCCGCGTTGCCGCAAGGACGACCCGACGAAGCGTCAAGCAAAAGACGCTAAAAGCAAACAAATCAATGTGTGGTTTGCATTATTAGCTTATTAAATGCCTCCATTCCATCCCTCCGGCACCGACATTGCAACGCTACGACGTGCCGAGTGTGCCAGAAGCGCTCGAAAAGCAGGAAAACGAGCACAAAAATTCATCCCAAGTTTTTTGGTTAAAACTCGAGCACTCGGCAGTAGTAGTATTGTGCTGATAATAAACAAGTAATTGAACGTGAGAAGAGCCTAGTCGACGATTGAGAGCGAAAGAAGAGCAGGAAGACCCATAGCATCCTTCGTAAAGTGCGTGTCTCCTCCGAGGGCTCTGTGCAGAAGCCACCTCTGTAAAAAAAAAATGCAAAAAAGTTTTGCTGGCGAAAGGACACAATCTCGCGCGGCCTGCTGTTTCCCCTCGGGCCGCCGCTACAAGTTTGTTTGCGGTTTGGGAAGCCTTTTTTGGAAAGGTTAATTTCATGCCGGTTGCCGGCCGATGGTGGTGCCCGACTTACGCCCCAAACGTGACCGGCAAGGGCACAATTGAATGGAAAAAGCAAAAAAAGAAGAAGAAGAAAAAAGAACTGTCGTACTTTGTGACATAAAAATATGTGGAGCAGTGGTGGCACCGGGGGAGTTTCTTTCGCTCGTGCTCCTTTCTGTGCGTGACAAATGAGTGGGAAAGAATGTGTTGTTGTTTTTTTTTGCGTCTCACTTCGCGTACTTGGGTATTTTACAGCCTGTACAATCTGTGCAGGAAAAAGAGACCAGAAAAGGGATGTGTTGTGATTGTAAGTCAAAGCTTAAGTCAAATAAATAAATGCCAACTGTTTTTTTAAATCATTTTCACCCAAACAAACAATTAGCAATTTTCCATTCAAGTCATTTGTTACGTGTTTGAGTACAGATGTCCTTATGGAACGTTTGTTGGCGGTAGCTAAGCCACTTGTAGCTTATCAATTATTGAACATTTACTCTTGACGCTCATGAAATTCCTGCCACTGGTTTAATAAACGTACACACACACACGCACCGCCGGCACAAAGGTAGAGGAAGCATCTCTTAAAGCTTCCTTTCGCGTCGCTGGTGCGCCTTTCTATTGCGATTGTCGTCGGTGTTGTGTCCGGTGCGCGCGTCCACACGTCTGCAAGTATGTGCGCGGTTGACTTTCCGTGGCCGGCGAACATTCAGCTTAATTGGCTTACTCGTCGTGTGGTTTTGCGTGGCGGAGGCGCCGCCGCCACCACTTCTCCGCTCTCGTTACATTTGTTATGCTATGTTTCCATGCTTGCCATGTCTCCCCGCCGGGCCCACCACTGCCGCCAGCATTGTTTGCGCGTGCTCGCTTGCGTGCTTGGACGTGTGTGGTGTTGCCTCTTCTTCGCGCTGATTCGCGAATGGGGTAACAACTCTATTGTGTGCGTCATCCCTTATGCGGCCGTTTGCTGCGTCGTTAAGGATGCCAGTTGACAAACGGTCGAATGTGTCCGAGCCCCGCTGGCTTGTTGGACAATTTGGTTTCATTTTGCTCAACGCACAGAAGAGTACGGAGCACCCATAATTCCTCTGTAATTGATTTACAAAACGATGCGCCCAGAGCAGGCATAACAACAAGAGGCTGACAAGAGAAAACGGTACCACATGCGTCATGGTATCGATGTATCTCGGGGTTATGCTTTTATATTAATTTCAATTTTGTTAAACACGGGTGCCGCTTTACTCTTGTTTAACATGATTGGTGATTTTTGTTCGCTCTGGACTATCGTCAGCGCGGTGTGTGCACGTTAGTTAGTTTCCCTTCACTTATCACACACACACACACACACACACACGCGCGTACACGTACACACTCTGTAGCACCGAGCAGCAGATCGCCCAATCCTGAACCGCTCGGGTCGTTTGCGGGAATGTGGTGCATGTTAGGCGGTCATGCATAAATACTGCTCGTGCAATTGACAGGTCGGTGATAAATGCAATCCAGCAAATGAATGTAATACGACCGATTTGTCTTGACTTAGCTTCGGGTAATTGTAGCAACAAACTGCAACCACAACGCGCGCGCGCGCCCTCACAATCTCACTCACGGCAGCAGGAGGGGAACGCATTCAAATGTCTAACAAATTGGCTATAGATTGATTTTCTGTGTCGTTTTCGTAGGGCAATTATTTGCACACACAGACACACACACACACACACACATACAAATGCCGGAGTTGGGGTTTTGGAGGTTGTTGCAGGAACGGGAGAACAGATATTCACCAAGCAGCAAGTCGGGAATG
>AXCO02006038.1:0-17162 GCA_000473525.2 Anopheles melas | reverse complement strand
TGCTGCTGCTGCTGCTGCTGCTGCCTTGTCCCCCTTGTAACTCCCGCACATCCATCGTAAGGACAAAAACACATTGAATTCATAATTCCATTACGTGGTTCCATTTAAAGGTCGTGCCCTGCCCTCCCCACGAAACGATAGTCACCCGCTGTTTTTATCATGTTACCCCACCGTTACCACTAAGAGTTAGTCAGATCTACCATGTACGATTGCTCACCCCGTCCCCCTGCCACTGGGTGTTAGCGTATTAGCGTATTGTTTTGTTGTATATCGCCCGCGCGTTAGTTTGATTGTTTGATTCCTGCCATCCTTGTCGACTTTGTAATTCTTTGGTATCTTCTTGCACACTTGGTGGTTCTTCTTCCCACTGACGCAGTGACGCAGTCCTAAGTTTTCACAGCAAATACAAATCAGTTTCTATGTAGACAAAGATTCAAAAATGGTTTGTTTTTGTTTTGTTTGTTTTACCCTAAATCTGTCCATCCTGGGTTAGCTTCTCCAGATACAGGCAGAGCGCCCGGTGGATCAGCTCGTACTGCTCGGAGTTCTGTACCATGCCGCCCCGCTGCAGCCGCAGGTTGCACACGATGCCCAAAATGTCTACCTGGCCGGACTCGCGCACTACCGCACTACCCTCGCGTTGACCGCCTCGCCCAACGGCGGCATTCGGTGCCAGCAGCGTCGCACCGTCCATCTGGACAGTGGACTTCCGACGGCCTTCCGGGCCGCTGTCGGGCACCGGTGGCAACGGTAACGATTGCTCTAGCTCGTCCTGCATTCGGTCGGCAGCCGATTTGCTCCCGCCTGACTGCAGCTCACCATGGCCAGCCTCCCCTGCCTGCGCCTGCGATTGCTTAAACTGTTGCTGCTTGCGCTGGTGTGCCATCACCGACAGCCGCAGCTGTCGCAGCCCGTTCAGTATCGCTATCAGGCAACCGGTTCGACCGATCCCGGCCGAACAGTGAACGATCGGCAGCACGGTCGGTGTACAGGAGGAGCTGAGTGCTGCGAGCTGCGCGGCACCCATTACCTCCTCCAGGCCCGGCGTGCCCGGCTGGTTGCCTTTCAGCGAGTTGCTGCTTTCCGGCCGCGGCGTATCGACCACGTTCGAGCCGAGCACGTCCAGACTCAGGTCGAGCAGCACGTTAATGTCCTTCGGCGAACGGTGGTCGGGCCAGTCGGGAAACCAGTAATGGTGCGCTCGGAACAGCTTCAGCTCAAACAGGGCCCGCGATCCGTCCCCGTCCGGTGCGTCCGCGTCGCTCACCTTCGCACCGTAGATCACGTTCAGCGTTCGCACGGTGTACCCGTTGCGCTGCTCCACCGCGACGTTGTGCACGAGAAAGAAGCAGCTGGCGCAATGGACCCGCACCGTCACCGGTTGGCAAACGCCGCCAACAGCTTCCTGCCCTTCGGGTTGCTGCTGCTGTTCCGCTGCTGCAATGCTTGCCGTGATCGTATCCTTCTCGCGCAACATCTCCCCAACATCGATGTCGGCCCCACTGCCAAACGCGACCCACTCGTCGGCCGTCTGCGGAAAGTAGATCGCACACTTCTGCCGCCCATTCTCGACAAAGTTCGTCAGCATCACTATCTTCTGCTCGAGCCCGGCGCTGGCACACGATCGGCCCGCCACCGTGGCCGTGCGGGCCACGTTCTGGTACACCATCAGCCAAAACTCGTAGATCGTGTTCGGCAGGGGGCCCTGCGTAGCGATGTAGCTGTTGTTCGCATAATCGGGACCCTTTTTTTGGAGGGGAGGGGGGGGGGGTGGAAAGAAAAAGAAAGAAAAAGCGGATTCACAATTGCACAATTCATCTTTGGAGGCTGCTGCTCGGTGTGCCTTACCTTGATGTAGTTCGCGTTAATGTACGGTTCACCCCCGGCCGCCGGTGACCGTTCCGGTTCGAGTATGACGCGTGAATGCTCGTTCGGCAGGATGGTTTTGTAGCGATTCTTTGCCTGCGAGCCGAACACCAGCGGCTTCTCCTGATAGTTGGTCGGCAGGTCCCAAAACTCCTGATGGATCTTCAGCACCATCCGCTTGTGCTCCTCCTCGTACGACTCGTCATCGCACACCGGCGGATGGTGCAGGCTGTCGCTGTGCAGCAACATCATCTTCGTGCCGGTCGTCGTTGCCGCTTCCCCGTCCGCTTTCGTGCTCTCGTGCTGGTCCTTGTGCGCCGCGTCTTCCTTCTGCTGGTGCTGGAACGCTTCCTGGGCGACCGTAGCCGTCGCCGCGACCATCTTGCGGTACGTTTTGGTAAAGAAGTTGTGCAGCTTGCGCAGGTACGCCATCGTCAGCACGTTCGAGGCATTCTGCAGGAACTGAATGTTGGCGAGGTAGATCTTGAAATCCTCGCTCGTCGTCTGCGGGCTGAGCGGTTTGGTCGAGATGTTGCGCACGTTCGAGTTGCTGCTGCTAAGGTTGCCGCCCGCCTTCAGCGGCCCGCTAACGCCGCAGCAGCCGTCCAGGTGGCTGCCGATACCGGCCACACCGCCACAGCAGCCGCAGCAGCCGCAGCAGCACGGGCAGCAGCAGCCGCTGTACATCGTGCCCGTACCGAGCGCGGACAGATTGTTGGCCGACGAGGTGGACGTGACGGTGGCGGGGTCCCTCTGGAACAGTCCCCGATGGATCGACAATTTGTTCTGGTGCTCTTTAAAGTTTTCCGACGATCCTAAGGGAAGAGGAAGCAAGAGGAGCAAAATGGTTGGAGTTGGAAGGTACGTGAGAAAATGTTCCATTACTTACCGTAATGATGGCGCTCATCGAAGGACGACTGGCAGCTGCACTGCGGATAGCCACTGCCGGACATTAGCTTGCTATCCGCGTCCATCAGCCGGGTCTGCAACGAACCGGCCGCCCCATGCCCACCGTGCAGTCCCTGCTCGCGCACATTGATGTTGTGCAGACTGTCCGAGCTGCGGAACTTGCGCTGCCGGGCACTGCGCGACTCCTCATGATGACCACCACCACCACCACCGCCAACGGCGTGATGAAGATGCTGATGATGTTGCTGCTCCGAGCGCTCGTGCGCCTGATTGTATCGCGAGCCCGCCCTGCCCATCTCCGACTGCACTCCAGCGCCATCGGTTCCGGTGAAGGGCGCATCCACACTGCTTCCGAACCGTCGCAGCTCACCCTCACCACCCCCACGGTGCAGCCCGCCATGATGCGGCCCGGATTGGCCACCATGCTGACCGTGATGATGATGGTGATGGTTGTGATGATGATGGTGGTGATGGTAGTGATGATGATCGTTATCGCCATTACCGTCCAGCTCGTCCTCCTCCAGCATCATGTCGGACGGGCCCGGCTCGTTCTGCGTGTGCGTCGTCAGCAAGCTGTTCAGGCTGCAGATCGAACCGCGCAAATTGCAGTTCGACACGGACAGCGTGCGCTGGTTGACGTTGATCAGCGTCAGGCTGGCGTTCGAGTTGCGCCGCTCGAGCAGACTCTTGCGCGAACCGGCCAACCGTACCATGGACGAGGACGGGAACTGTTGCTGGTGCTGCTGGTGCTGCTGCTGGTGGTACTGCTGCTGCTGCTGCTGCTGCTGGGAGTGGTGCTGATGGCTATTGCTCGCCCCAAGCGCACTGGCCATGCCCGTGTTGAGCGAATTGTGGCTGCTGAAGCGGTTCAGCCCGAAGGTGGAACCGGTGCCACCGCACGCCCCGACCCCGGAGCGGAGATTCAGCGTGAGGCTCGTGTTGGAGCCGCGCCGCTGCAGGAGATTCTTCTTGCTAGTGTTAGCGTTCGAGCCGTTGCTGTTGTTGTTGTTGTTGTGCATGGTACCGCTGGTGGTTGTGGTGCCATCGCCGGCCGTCGCCGAGCCCGGTGCTGGTTGCTGTGGGGACGCCTGATGGCACTGGACGCGCACCGGAGGCTCTACCGGGTGCTGGTGCGCGGGCTGGTAGAGCTGCGTGTGCGACTGCACCTGGTGCAGGTTCTTGTATGACCCGCGGTACAGGCTGGTACAGCTGGAGGAGGTCAGATCGACACTGCCCCCACTGCGGTTGTACACGTCCAGATTTAGCGTGAGGCTGTGGTTGGAGCCCCGTCGCTGCAGTATGCTCGACCGCCCGCTGGTCGGTACGGAGGGTTTGGTACCGTCGTCCTGCTTGCCGCCCTGTTCGGAGGGCGACTGGGACTGGGTTGGTGTCGTTCCACCTTCCCCGCCGCAGCCGCCCATCGCTTTCAGTCCGAGCGGGGATTTCTTCTCCTTCCGATTGCCGTTTGCCGTGGCGCCACCGCTGTCACCGCCCGCAGAGGGCGCTGGTACCGGCCCCGAATGGTACGAGGGTTTCAGCTTTGATTGTCCACTCGCGTAGTGTTGCTGCTGCTGCTGCTGCTGCTGGTGGTGATAGTAGTGATGGTTTGCCGTCGTCCGATACTGGTATCGCTTCGGCGTCGTTGGCACGGAAACGGAAGACACCCGTCGGGGTTGCTGCAACTGCCCGGCGGGTTGCTGCGATGTATGCTGCTGTGGTTGTTGCTGCTGTGGTTGCTGTGGTTGCTGGTGGAACTGAAATTGCCCAAATTGCTGCTGGGTGTGCGAATGGGAATAAGTGTTGTGCAGGGACATTCCCTGTCCCTGACATTGTGCGATGCTCATGATGGTGCTCATGCCGCCGCCACAGCTGACGGAGCTGTAAACGGTGGAATTGCCACCACCGCCATTACCGCCGCCACCGCCACCACCACTGCCACCGTACTGGATCGAGATCTTCAGCTTGTCCGAGTCGAGCGAGCTCGCCTTCTGCTTGTGCTGCGAAAGGGTCGGCGTTTTCGGGACCGGTGGTAGCGCTACCGTGTGGGTGCCGCTGCTGCTGTTGATGTTGTTGTTGTTGTTGTTGTTATTGTCCTCGTGCTCCTCGCCGTACTCTACCTCGTCGTACTCGTCGTCCGTTTCGTCCTCCTCGTCGCCGTAGTCAAAGTACTCGAAGTAAAACTGCTCATTGCTGTCCTCTATGTGGTGGCGGTGGTGTAAAGTGTGCTGCTGCTGCTGCTGTTGCTGGGTGCTCATCGTTGGGTTCGAAACTGACCCCGTAACGGTGACCGTTTTGACGATCGGTTTCGCAACCGACCCCGTCGACTGGGAGGCGCCCGGTGGCGGCGGTCTGCCCTGCGTTGCCATCGAGCCGGTCCCGCCGCCGGTCGGCAGGGGCGGGATGTTCAGTCGTAGGTTTAAAATGTTGCGGACGCGCTTCGCCCGTGCCGCCGACCGTTGTTTCGCAGCCGCGGCTGCCTCGTCCTCATCCTCGTCAGTCTCATCGTGTGCGGCGGATGCGTTCGCACGCTCGTCATGCCCATCATCATCTTCGTCGTCATCATCTCGTTCGTTATCTTCCTCGTCATCGTCATCGTCGTCGATGACACAGTCGAATCCGCCCGTTCGGTGCGCTGCCATCCCGACCAGCTCCTGCACCGGTATGGTCGAGGTGAGGTTTTCCTCGACCAGCCGCGCCCCCTCCGAGTCGAGCGAGATCGATTTCAGCCGGACGCGTCGGTTCGCCATCGGTGCGCAGATGCGTGCCGTGGAACGATGCGGCTCAATACTGGTGGATGCAGGTGGTGGTGGTGGTAGTGGTGCTTGCAGTTGTTCCATTTGCTCTACGATAGCGGCCACGACGTCCTGTGTAACTTCACCCTCTTTGGGGTTTCCTTTCGCCGGTGGCGATGGTGGTAGGGGCATCGAGCCCGGCGATGGAGCCAACACCGCCACCTTGGGCGCCGCTGTGTCACGCTCCGTCCGTCTTAGTTGGCCACCTGCCTCCTCCTCCTCCTCCTCGGTGCGCGCATCGACGGCGGGCGGGGTGGAGCAGGTTTCGTCGCCGCCGGCGCCCCCGTGCCGCTTCGGCAGCGTGCGCGGTGTCGGTGTGAAATCGTCCACGTCCGGGAAGCGAAAGTACGTGGCCGTCTGCATGGTGAAGGAGTGTATCGAGCGGGGCGAAAAGCCGAACCGTGCGGCGGCCATCGATTCCGCGGCGGACAGGGGACCACCGCCGGTCGCGCTGCCCCCACCAGGCTCGCCCTTCGTCGGGGTCGCATTATTGTCGGTGGTAGCGGCGGACGTGGAGAGCGACGAGGCGGACAGTGGCGTTAGCAGCTGGAGGTAGGCGGTGGGCGATCCGCTACCGGGCGTTCCCGGCGCTGGTAGACCGGCAAAAACGGAGAGCTCCGCTACGGCTTGCCGTTTGAGAACGTTCCGCTTGTCGGACGGTGGTGGTGCTGATGGCAGCGGTGATACTGGCTGCTGCTGCTGCTCTTCGCCCTGCTCGGCACGTGGCTGCCCTCGATGGTGCCTGTCCTTGTCGTCGATGGTAACGTGTTCGGTTGTTTCGCGCCCGCTAGCGCTGCTGGTGGCTGGATCGATCGACGCGGTTGCCCCGATCGACGCGCTCATGTTTACCGTTGCCACCGGCAACGGTTGCCCACTGGCGACCGGTGGCGGCCGCCTCTTGCTCCCCCTTCCCCCCGGCGAGCGGTGCCGCTTGTCGGACTGGTTTAAATGCTGTTCGGTACGGCGACGGCCCCCGTCCACCCCGGTCACGGCAATGCACGTCGTCGGCACCGGTTTCACCACTGCGCCTGCTTCCAGCAGCAAGATCGGAGGCGACGCTGGCGGTGTTTTGATCACTTTCCCTTTCCCTCCACTTCCCACGCACTTGATCGCACTGCACTCCTGCGCATAGTCCGCGGCCAGTTCCGCGCGATCGTCCCCAGCGGCAGCCCGGTCCTGCCGCAGCAGTTGCAACTTGGCCCGCAGGCCCAACACTAACACAACGAACAGTAGCGTTCCGAGCACGGCAACGGTCACCAGCACGCCGAGCAGCAAAACGTCGGACAGCTCGGTCAGGCCGTACCACGGGACGCGCGTCACGCCGCCGCCACCGCCGACCAGCAGCTGCTGTTGCACTGGGGGGAGCGTTTCCCCTGCGCCCTGCTGTGCGGAAAGTGGCGAATGTTGCGGGGTTGAGAAGAAAGAGCCGCCGCTCGAGCGGTCGTCTACGCGCACCGGAAGCGCCCGGTTGTCGCCGTAACTATCGTACACGGTGGTCGGTGACGCGGCTAGCAATTCCACCAGCGTGCTCACAAACACAAGCGCTACCCCCAATCGCAGCAAACGATGCGTGCAGCCGTTGTACACAATCGCATCCAGCATTTTCCCTATCGCAGCAGGCTGTGCGCCGAACGAACGGTGACCGCGTGGCCGACTGTCGGTATGTCATAGTACCGGCGCTGCACTGGCGCTGCACTAACGCTGCCTGGAGTGTATCGGGACGGGACGCGGCCTCCTCGGTTCTGTACGGCAAAAAGCGGCACAACGGAAAGCTGGGAAAATGATGATCCTAAAATAGAATAAAGTGTGCGTGTGTATGTGTGTGTGTGTGAAGGGGTTGGTTAGTGACCAGACAAAAGTAGCGAACGCAATTGGCACGGTTGCTGGAATGGAAAACTACACACCATCCTTAGCGCTCATTGCTGCTTCGATGTGCAGAGATTCATTCATTTCCAATGTTTTCCAAACGCCTTTGTTGTAGGTCAGTATTGCATCCCTTCCGGGCCCTTTCTATCTCTCTCGCTCTCTCTCTCTTTCACTCCCGCTCTTGGTACACACTATTTGTTTGGCATCAACTTTACGCGTTTTGCTGAAGGATGATTGTTGGGCCTGGGGCGGGTGTTTGGGTGTCTGGTGCACCGAGAGGATTGGCGATTGTGGCGTTGTTGCTTAATGTTCGTACACCACACTGCACCGCAATTCTTCCACTGTTTCTTTTTTTTTGTTTGACCTGTGGCTGCGACCTCTCACCCTACCGTTTATGTCTCACGCTCTCTCTCTCTCTCGCTCTCTGTCTCTCTATGATCCGAACAGTTTGCCACAACGAATATGGGTCTTTTTTTTGTTTCTGTTTCTCACAAAGCACTGAATCAGTTATTGTTCACACAATTTTCTTGTATCGTTCGTGGACCCACCAAATCATCTAAAACACCAGCACAAACCCCACCGACCACAAATGCCACATCAATAGAGAAGGTTGGTGGGGTCAAAGGGGGGGGGGGGATCTCCAAATCTTACTATATACACTACACGAAGAGCAGAGAGCTGTAGAGGAATCTATTTTTCACTACGACAGCATCTGTTTCCTTGCGGGGGGTAACTGCCCGTTCCCGATTTGCGTGTGTAGCCTCCACTTTCTAGACACCATTTTCCATGGCTTTCCATGCATCTCCACCGCACGCCTAGCTATGCCGAGCGGTGGCCAACATTTTCCACTGCACTTGTTCTGCTTGGGGCACTGGCTCTCGGATACTGCTCTGGAGGGTAGGCACAATGCGAAAACGTTCTCCTATGGTTGCTGTGTGTGTATTGCACCTGCAATTACGGGCCGTGGCACATTTTCGCAATGCCCTATATCAGCTACTCGGAAGTAATTTCGATAAAAACTCGCGGCAAAGGACGATAAAACGGTGGCGTGTCGTTTTGTTCGACGTTCTCGAACGCAAAACTTTCTTCGCACCTTCCCACAGAGACAAGACGGACATATACAATTTCCCATGTACACAGGCGCACGAACACACACACGCACACATACACACATATGTTCAGCACACAGCAATTGATCTGTCAAAGTTGGAGGACCATTTTCAGCAGGCGAGCCAGCGCACAGTGGGAGTTCTAGTGGTACAAAAGTGCTGAATGGCGGAATTTAAAAAATATGCGTAACTTTTAAAATAACTTACGTTAGAGTTGTAAAATGAAGGAGTGATAACAAAAAGCTGTATAATTTCATGAAATAAATAGTAATTCTATTAAACCCGGGTTGGTTGTCCTGCTCTGAAGTCAAGTCTGAAAGAGCGCCGCCCCATTGAAACAAAGCAATCAAAAAATAAAACAAAACCGGTAATCAATTTGATAAGTTTTGAAATCAATCGGCGAAAAACTATATTTTGTAGCGCACAATTATGGGTTAGCACAACAAATTTTAGAATATCCAAGCTGAACGTGAACAACATACACTTTGCGTGGTCTGGGCGGTTATCAGTTCCCTGAGCAAGGTTCCCAGGGAAGTTGTGCGATACGATTTTGGTAATGACATGAGCGGGTACACGATAAGATAGACAAATAAATGGATTTCTTTTCACTATTCAAATGAACAGAATTTCTTCACATTCTTGAAATCTTTGTGTTTAAAAGAACTAAAAAGAGGCTCCTGGGAAGTTACTCCTTGCAACAAAAACGTACGGATCCATTATCGAATTTTTAACTTTCTACCTGATGACGAATCGTTTATTGTATTCTGCACTGCATTTGATGCATTTGTGTGAGGATGGAATTAACTTCCGGCTGTGCGCTCGCGTACAAATTGGCTAGTGGAGGTAATCAATCGATCCACAGGGTGATGATGGGGCGCTTACAGTCCCTTGTTAAAGTACACAAGCTCTGGTACGCGCTCGTTCTTCTTGCACATCTCCTCGTAGAACTCTGGCTCGACCAGCTTCATCACGCTCGTGCTCAGCTCTGCCTTCTGCGGAAACAGCGCACAGGCCGTCGGTACCATTACCGTTAGGCTAAAAGGCATTAACAATAGACAGAGACATTGTGAGTAAAGCACTTTTTTCTCGAAATTATGCCCCGCCGGGACGACCCTTATCGGATACTTACAAACAACCGACAACCAAAACCTGGAATGGTGCGTGAAGAATCGCGATACGGCGGAAGGACTGATATTGCTCCAATCGTTCCATGATGACAGGCAGGATCAGCATTCCCGGTGCACACATAGCAATGCGGGAAGTTACCACCTGTGGAAGAAATTCCCAAAAAAGGAGCAGGAAAACTGTGATAAGCAAACGGGGGTTCGTCTCCTCGCCCACGCCCCAACTTACCTGGGCAATTCCTTTCGCCGCAGCCAACCGGCTCGAACCGACCACATTGCCATTCTCATCCTCAATGCCGATGCCGTGTATCAGCTCGTTCTGGCGCATCAGCGGTATGTTGATACAGTTGGCCGCCGCCACCGCCACAAACGGAACGTATCGCTGGAACAATGGTGTGGCCCGCTTCTGCAGGTACGCCTTGTAGCCGACCGCAGCCACCAGGGCGGACGTCGTGGCCGACACGTAAGCCACCCCTAGCTGGGTGGTCGAGAGGGACGAGTTTGCGTTACGGTTCGTGTAGTTGACGAGCGCATTGAACGATTGGTTCACCCACTGCCAGAATACCACTCCGGTCGTTGTTCTGCAAACCAAAAAAAAATGGAATTCCATAAAAAAGTGTTCCAAAATGGCAGCCACAGGCAGTCTTACTTGTACCACTGTAGCATGGCCCCGGTAATGGCCATACCGCCCGGCATCTGAAAGCTCATCCGCCCGAACACGTTCTGCTTCTCGCCACTGTCCGGATGGAAGGCGCTTTCGTACAGCTTCTTCGCATAATGTATCTGATCGATCGTTGTATTTTGAGGTATAGTGCCAGCCCTGCAATTGGAAAAGCCCAACAATGACAATGTGTGAGCGAAAACAATCATGTCAGTTGCAGCAGCAGCAGCGCCTACTTCACACTTTGGTACAGCTCTTTGGCACGATCAAGCTCCTCATCGGTGGCGAAGCATGTGCGCGGGTCAGTTATCCAGAAGTAGTGCTTCAGACGGCCGGTAAAAGTGCTCAGATCCCACAGCGGCTGCACGATATCGATGTTGGACATGGCTGGGAAGGAAGAAACCGTTCGCGATCAGTTCCGATGATTAACCGCCAGAGGAAAAACCAAGGAATTAGCCAACTACAACAATGTTGTTTGGCCTAGGGTGCAACAAAGTGATCGTTCTTTTCGCGTTCCCACACAATGTAGGAGAGAGTTACATAATCTAAACCAGAGAATCTATCTCACTCTCTCCAACATTCAGGACATTATTTACAGGTGTCCTTTTTTTTGGGTGGTTGATTATGAAACCATTTTTCTCCATGCGTTGGAGAAAACTGCAAATGTTTCTATTTTCGTACGAACTCGAAGCTGAAAGTCGTTTGAAACTGGGTCATGCGAGATATTTCCAACCTGAACTCATCTTTGACCCTAAATTAGCACTTCCTGCATAATCGCGACGGCCTGGTCGCCAACTGGCATGTACCAACTAGGACTCGTAGGCCTGGGCGATTAACGTGCCTCCTTGTCCTTGCTAGAGCCAATCATTTTCGTTGCCAGGAAACGAACAAAACACAACTTTTTGCGGTGCCATTAGCAGTTTATTCCCTCGAGAAAATGGACACAAATTAAGGTTTGATTTATTTAAACAGAAGCTTTGTTTTTACTTAAATTTGCTCCACAAACACGTTCAGTCCCTGGGGCTTTTAGGTATAAAACCGCAAAAAATAGATCTTTTCCCCTTATTCTATATTGTTCTCACTGGACGAACACGTAACACGCTTCGAAGATTTGCCCGGCACCGTTCGTGGACAGGTATTTGCACTATTTCATATAACTTTACCGATTTTAATGAGACGTTCACGAATTTGCGCTCCGCCCCAATGCACCTCAGCAATAGAGACACACACACGCGCACGAACTGGCGGCGGTGTTTGTCAGTGCCAGCCGGTGCATCCAGAGGAAAATTTTGCTTGGATGCATTTTCCAGGTTTATATATGTAGGACCTGGGAGGTGTGCGCCAGTTGACAGTTGCTCGCTTGTCTTTGTTTACAAAACGCATCAGCTGTTCCAAAAGGAGCAACCAAAGAAGAGCCATTTTGCACACAATTTATGCAATTTAATTTGTGTGAACGAATGGAAATGTTGAAAAAACTTTATTTCCCCCATAATATTGAGGGTAGACATGGTTTTTCAAATAAGCTTGCTAACAACGGAAAATAACAAAAATACATGAAAAATAAAACCATGCAAACCATGTGAATTGTTTCTTAATATTATCCAGGAAAATGTTCATCATTTCGTAAAAATGCATTTTGTAAAAATAAAATCAACCCACTTTCCACCAAGGTGTGTACAGGAACAATGGACCGCTGCCACCGTGCACTTGGTTGACAGTTCCGCGAAGCTTTGACAGAGCCGGGAGACAGCTGTCAGCGTATTTTTAGCCAGCGGCCCCGTCCACAGCAGCGCTTCGGGGATATATAGGTCCGAGCTTTTCGCATGATCGCTTCACTTCTCGCATTTTTCTCGCTGTTCTCATCCGCGATGGCCGCCAACAAGGAACGTACCTTCATCATGATCAAGCCCGACGGAGTCCAGCGTGGACTCGTCGGCCAGATCATGCAGCGCTTCGAGGCCAAGGGTTTCAAGCTGGTCGCGATGAAGTTCATGTGGGTAAGTAAAAAGTGCCGCTGCAAAACTCCCGAAACCCCCCCGGGCTTGGTCGCTTCGGTCCGGCTCCACGTAACCACATAACCTAGAAAAGTGTGTCGCCGTCGTCGGTTTGAAATGGAAGAAAAACGTGCTCTTTGACCTCTGTAACTAATGGAAAATCGATCAATGGTTCCTCTTTCCTCTCTCTCTCTCTTTAGCCATCGAAGGAGCTGCTCGAGAAGCACTACGCCGACCTGTCGGCCCGTCCGTTCTTCCCCGGACTGGTCACGTACATGAGCTCCGGCCCGGTCGTACCGATGGTCTGGGAGGGCCTGAACGCCGTCAAGACGGGCCGCAAGATGCTGGGCGCCACCAACCCGGCCGACTCCGAGCCCGGCACCATCCGTGGCGATCTGTGCGTCCAGGTCGGACGCAACATCATCCACGGCTCGGATGCGGTCGAATCGGCCAACAAGGAGATCGCTCTGTGGTTCAAGGACGAGGAGCTGGTATCCTGGACGCCGGCCACCGAAGGATGGGTTTACGAGTAAAGCGCTTGTTCTCGGTGCAAACACACACACACGCGGGCTAACACTGAAACAATCAAGCATTTACACACTCACAGACACACAAACACACACTCTAACTCTCTAATCACTGTGTGAAGGAGAAGAAGGAGGAAAGGAGTATTCCTGTTTTATTTTATACAATTATGTGTATCGTCGTACTCAAGTTTGCTTTTAAAAGTGTGCTTCTGGAACACTGAGAACGCGAAAGGAAGAATAAAAATGCTAGAGAAATGGAAAATGCGCTATGGCTGGTTGGTGGGCACACCATTTTTAACCTTGAGAAATGTACCTAGCGGGGCAGGGGAGAGAGGGGAATGTACTGGGGGTGTGCGTGTTTTCAAGTGGGGGGTTGAAATGAAGAGATAACCTTTCTTCCATTGTTGGCCGGAGAAATGCATTGTTCGCCCCAGGGGTAGGGGTGAAAGTAATTAAGCCGGATGACCACTTTTTTCGCTCTGTTTGCATACGTGGACATCCCATGAGCTCCCCACCACTGATAGCATCTGAGCGTGCAACCCGTAATCGAAGTGCGATCAATCCTCCGGAGCCATTAAACATTAATTTAAATGGGGAGAAATGAAACGAATTCAACATCAATATAATGCAGCACCATTAGCACCATTAGACGGTGGGGAGGGTTATTATTATTTACAAAAAGGAAATGCTTTTCTCAAGAGCAACATAGCTTGTTCGAGCGACAGTAGCCGGACGGTGGTGCAACATGCAATGCATCATTGCTGGCAAGAGGCGAATAAGCTTGACCTCAAAGTCTCTATAAAAATAAGTAAAAGTAAAGTAAAGTAAAAATCATTGCTGGCATAAAATCAATACGTCTAAAAATGCTCCTGCGCCTGCAATTAAAAGCAGCCAGAGGAAGATCCAACAAAAGCACTGGTGCAGAGGGGTAAGGGGTTAGGATATGTGCCCCCCACTGAGAAGAGTGCCGGCTTATGCACCGGTATATGCAAATAGGTTAATGCAATTGCAATTGGATTACCGTGAATGATCATTTCGACAGCATTGGTCCATTGTTGTGGTAATGAACATACAAGGGAATCGATTTTACTGAAACAAAGTCTAATTTTGCTTTATGCTAATCAATAGTTAAAAGAAACGAAAGCAATTGCCGGTATCTGTATAAAATAAAGCCTTCTAAAAAGGGTTTGTAATTCGATCGATTGGTTTTCGTTGCATGCAAAGATGGTAGCGTCATATGAAGTTGTTTTATCGTCTTCTTTTCAAATGTGCGCAATACTGCAATAAATGTTTAATTGCATCAAAGAGTAAACAAAACATTTACGGCAATTTTATCAGCAAAAAAAGAGACTCCATTCAATCCATCTTGAAATTACGTGGAACCATTTCAAGCGCTCAACACGCACCGCAACGCCCAACGCGAAGACGTAAACGCAAACGGATCCTGTCACAGCTCGTTTGACAGCTACCCCACCCCCGGAGCAGTATCACATCGCTGCAGCCCGTTCAACACAACCCCACCGCGAACAGTGCGAGCCAGCACGAAAAGGCATTTAAACGTCACACAATAGCCGAACGGAACGAACGTGCACGCGTATTTCCGTCGCGCTCTTCTCGGGGAAAGAAAAAAAAAACAGAAAAGCAGCACAACAAGTGCAAGTGGTGTAGTGTAGCTTTCTTCCTCCATTATCAGTGGTAGCAGCAGCAGCAGCAGCAGCCCCTAACACCTAAGCCAACCAAAACCCACCCCACCAGCCATGTCGGAAGTGAAAACGTACTCGCTGGCGGACGTAAAGTCCCACAACACGAACAAATCGACCTGGATTGTGATTCACAACGACATCTACGATGTGACGGAGTTTTTGAACGAGGTAAATCCCGGCGAGGGGGAAGGATGGTAGCTCCGAGAGGGAGCAGGTCAATAGAAGGAATCACGGCAGGCCGTGTATTGCCGTCAACGTGGTCACAGTGGCAAGGTGTGACGGGGAACGTGGAAGTGCCACGAGTAAAGATAGATAATCACCTCACCAAAGGCACATCCTCCTTCCGGCCTGTAGAAATGAGCAAGATAATGAACCGTTTCCAGGATGAGGTGGGGGAGAGGCGCGACCAAACCATTCGCGAGACCCCCGTTTTAGAGAAGAGAAATCGCGCCCCATTTTCACATTGCATAACTCGGCGACAGCTGGATAATCGTTTTAAAACGGCTTTTCCAGCAGCATCATCATCATCATCATCATATAGCCGTGGTCCGTTTGCCGAGAGGGAGGGGAAACGATTTGCAATGCAAACAACACAGTAGGGCACACACCGAATCGCGCATATAGTAGGCAAGATCTTGAACTGCAGGACAACGATCGCGCGTAAAAGATACGATGGCAAAGAAGACGATGTGACAAACACACGGAGACGGAGATTGGGGTTTGGAAGGGGTAGTAGAACTAGGGAGTTGTTTTTTTTCTTCTGCAGTATCATCTGGAACCGTCGAGCGGCTGCCTGCCAGCAAGCAGTACGATATTTGCAAATCATGCTCGGTACTGATCAAAGTTCAAGGTTAGAAGGCCCCCCTTCCAACCGAGCAGACGTCGTTGGCCTGGGAGGAGGGTGGTGTCTGTTCGTAACGAACGGTCAAATCGTATGTGTGCATATTTCTGCTGACCGCTTACGCTTAAATGAATTGTCTGTATGGAGTCCAAAAATGTAGATTCGTCGATTTCAAACATTCGCGAATCGGGCCAGTCGATCGTCACCGTACACATCAACGTGTACACGCCCAGTACGGGTCATTTTTCTTTTGAGCGATCTATTGATGTTTAATAGACGAAAGCTGCCAAGTCACCAGCAATAACAGCAGCAGCAGCAGCCACTTTATCAATATTTTTATGTGCATCGCGATAGGAGTAGTAAAGGAATAGCAGCAAACAAGCACACTTGCTGCCGAGGGAAAGTTTATTACAGACCTCGACTAGGCCATCGTAAAAAAATCGCTAAGGTTAAAGATGATTAGGCATAGGACTAGAAATCTGTCTCGTTTACATTTCCAATAGCATCACCACTAGCGTCGTTTTCCACCTCAAATGGCTTTGTGCTTTGTGTGTGTGAGCACTGTTTTGTACCACACCAAGTAATGGATAGCTTCCCCAAGCGCGATCGAGCACGAGCTGCTGAACTGTGTTAACCTTGACGGAATCATGCAAACATGAACAATTGAACATCACGCATGCCCTGTTCGGTACGCCTCTATTGTTTTGTTTACGCATCTAGAGATTTTTAACGCGGAAAGGAACAGCTGTTGGTTCCAGCTGATGCTTGGGCTGACTGGCTGCTGATAGCTCTAAACATTCGTTTCGATTACATGAGGATATTAATTTCAATGCAGGATATTTTATTTAATCCTTTAAAAAATCACATTATCACGTACGCAGCCGCAAAAAGCGTGTAGAAAGTTCCATCGTGTCCCTTTTAAGACTAATTTAACCTCCGGTGCTGGTGGGCGACGACGTACACACGATAAGATAAAGCAGTATTGTCACGATGAGTTGCAAAACGAGGCTACGAGTAGGTAGCATACCGGTTGAGACATACAAACCATGGAGAGACCGAGATATGCAAGATTATTTGCGCTACAAAGATAATAACTGTGACTCTTCACAAATGGAAGTCTTTCTCATCGTAACTGTCGTTTTAAATTAAATTTTCATCTAATTGCGATTGCGGTTTCCCGTTTTTAGCATCCCGGTGGCGAGGAGGTGCTGCTGGAACAGGCCGGCAGGGAAGCAACGGAAGCGTTTGAGGACGTCGGCCACAGCAGCGATGCCCGGGAGATGATGAAGAAGTTCAAAGTTGGCGAACTGATCGAAGCGGAACGAAAACAGATCCCGGTCAAGAAGGAACCGGACTGGAAAATGGACCAGCAGGATGATAAGTGAGTAGTGAAAGCATTGTCTTTATCAGAGCTTTATCACTTAATTTACGCTAACTTCATTCGTTTGTTTTTTATACCCATTTTTGCTACAGCCAACTGAAGCAGTGGATAGTGCCACTTATCCTCGGACTGCTCGCCACCATCCTCTATCGGTTCTACTTCACCCAGTAAGTTCCCGCGGGCTGCGCACGCACACACATGGGGGCCATCGAGCAGCTGCTACACACACACACACACACACACACACATTTCCAAGTACTGTACTGTTAAGTGGATGAAAGTGTTTGAATGAATGCGAGTGAGGAGTGCACGTAGTAAAGCAAAAAAACAGAAATGGCATGTGGGAAAAGAAACATCGCATCGCACAACGGCCACGTAACAAGGACCCC